>JAPZAG010000679.1:0-57077 GCA_027475135.1 Bactrocera correcta
TGTTTAAGTTAATAAACCTTCTTTAACGAACGGAAGTTGGCTTATAGCCATGGCGGCATAACGGCAGTGCATTTAGAAGAATTCTGTAATCTTATATTTAGGCATAAAGTCGATTTTCTTGTATATACAATTTTATCTATCGATATCGAAATGCTTCAAATCATTAGGTTAACATATTAAGTTAATAAACATTTTTTAGCATACTGAAGTTGACATAAAGCCATAATTCCATAGTCTTATATTTAGGCATAAAGTCGATTTTCTTGTATATACACATTTAGCAATCGATATCGAAATGCTTCAAATCATTAGTTTAACATATTTAAGTTAGATAACCTTCTTTAACGAAAGGAAGTTGGCATAACGCCATTACGGCATAACGGCAGTGCATTTAGAAGAATTCCGTAATCTTATATTTAGGTATAAAGTCGATTTTCTTTTATATACACATTTAGCAATCGATAACGAAATGCTTCAAATCATTAGTTTAACATATTTAAGTTAATTAACCTTCTTTCTCTGACTGAAGTTTACATAAAGCCATAACGGTATAACGCCAGTGCATTTGGAAGAATTCCGTAATCTTATAGTTAGGTATAAAGTCGATTTTGTTGTATATACACATTTAGCAATCGATATCGAAATGCTTCAAATCATTAGTTTAACATATTTAAGTTAATTAACCTTCGTTATCTTACTGAAGTTTACATAAAGCCAAAACGGTATAACACCAGTGCATTTGGAAGAATTCCGTAAACTTATATTTAGGTAAAAAGTCGATTTTTTTCTATACGCATTTAGCTATCGATATCGAAATGTTTCAAATCATTCGTTTAACATATTTAAGTTCATTAACCTTCTTTAACGTAATGAAGGTGATATAAAGCCATGGCGGCATAACGACAGTGCATTTAGAAGAATACCGCAATCTTATATTTATGTATAAAGTCGATTTTCTTGTATATACACATTTAGCAATCGATATCGAAATGCTTCAAATCATTAGTTTAACATATTTAAATTCGTTAACCTTCCTTAACGTAATGAAGGTGATATAAAGCCATGGCGACATAACGACAGTGCATTTAGAAGAACTCCGTAATATTATATTTATGTATAAAGTCAATTTTCTTGTATATGCACATTTAGCAATCGATATCGAAATGCTTCAAATCATTAGTTTAACATATTTAAGTTAATAAACCTTCTTTAACGAACGGAAGTTGGCTTAAAGCCATGGCGGCATAACGGCAGTGCATTTAGAAGAATTCCGTAATCTTATATTTAGGTAAAAAGTCGATTTTCTAGTATATACAAATTTAGCTATGGATATCGAAATGCTTCAAATCATTCGTTTAACATATTTAAGTTCGTTAACCTTCTTTAACGAACGGAAGTTGGCTTATAGCCATGGCGGCATAACGACAGTGCATTTAGAAGAATTCCGTAAACTTATATTTAGGCATAAAGTCGATTTTCTTAAATATTCACATTTAGCAATCGATAACGAAATGCTTCATATCATTAGTTTAACACATTTAAGTTAATTAACCTTTTTTAACGAACTGAAGTTAACATAAAGCCATAACTGCATAACGGCAGTGCATTTGGAAGAATTACGTAATCTTATATTTAGGTAAAAAGTCGATTTTCTTGTATATACACATTTAGCTATCGATATCGAAATGCTTCAAATCATTCGTTTAACATATTTAAGTTCGTTAACCTTCTTTAACGTAATGAAGGTGATATGAAGCCATGGCGGCATAACGACAGTGCATTTAGAAGAATTCCGTAATCTTATATTTATGTATAAAGTCGATTTTCTTGTATATACACATTCAGCAATCGATATCGAAATGCTTCAAATCATTAGTTTAACATGTTTAAGTTAATAAACCTTCTTTAACGAACGGAAGTTGGCTTATAGCCATGGCGGCATAACGGCAGTGCATTTAGAAGAATTCTGTAATCTTATATTTAGGCATAAAATCGATCTTCTTGTATATACACTTTTATCTATCGATATCGAAATGCTTCAAATCATTAGTTTAACATATTAAGTTTATAAACATTTTTTAGCATACTGAAGTTGACATAAAGCCATAATTCCATAGTCTTATATTTAGGCATAAAGTCGATTTTCTTGTATATACACATTTAGCAATCGATATCGAAATGCTTCAAATCATTAGTTTAACATATTTAAGTTAATTAAGCTTCTTTAACGAAAGGAAGTTGGCATAAAGCCATTACGGCATAACGGCAGTGCATTTAGAAGAATTCCGTAATCTTATATTTAGGTATAAAGTCGATTTTCTTGTATATACACATTTAGCAATCGATAACGAAATGCTTCAAATCATTAGTTTAACATATTTAAGTTAATTAACCTTCTTTCTCTGACTGAAGTTTACATAAAGCCATAACGGTATAACGCCAGTGCATTTGGAAGAATTCCGTAAACTTATATTTAGGTATAATGTCGATTTTGTTGTATATACATATTTAGCAATCGATATCGAGAGGCTTCAAATCATTAGTTTAACATATTTAAGTTAATTAACCTTCTTTTTCTTACTGAAGTTTACGTAAAGCCATAACGGTATAATGGCAGTGCATTTGGAAGAATTCCGTAAACTTATATTTAGGTATAAAGTCGATTTTGTTGTATATACACATTAGCAATCAATATCGAGATGGTTCAATTCATTAGTTTAATATATTTAAGTTAATTAACCTTATTTTTCTCACTGAAGTGTACATAAAGCCATAAAGGCATAACGGAAGTATATTTATATGAATTCCGTTATCTTATATTTAGGTATAAAGTCGATTTTGTTGTACATTCACATTTAGCAATCGATATTGAAATGCTTCAAATCATTAGTTTAACATATTTAAGTTCGTTAAATTTCTTTAACGAACGGAAGTTGGCTCAAAGCCATGGCGGCATAACGGCAGTGCATTTAGAAGAACTCCGTCAGCTTCTATTTAGGTATAAAGTCGATTTTTTTGTTTATACACATTTAGCTATCGATATCGAAATGCTTCAAATCATAAGTTAAACATACTAAGTTAATAAACATTTTTTAGCATACTGAAGTCTACATAAAGCCTTAACGGTATAACGGCAGTGCATTTAGAAGAATTCCGTAATGTTATAATTTTATATTTAGGTATAAAGTCGATTTTCTTGTATATGCACATTTCGCAATCGATATCGAAATGCTTCAGATAACTGGTTTAACATATTTAAGTTAATAAACCTCCTTTAGAGAACTGAAGTTGACATAAAGCCATAATTCCATATTCTTATATTTAGGCATAAAGTCGATTTTCTTGTATATACACATTTAGCAATCGATATCGAAATGCTTCAAATCATTAGTTTAACATATTTAAGTTAATTAACCTTCTTTAACGAACGGAAGTTGGCATAAAGCCATTACGGCATAACGGCAGTGCATTAAGAAGAATTCCGTAATCTTATATTTAGGTATAAAGTCGATTTTCTTGTATATACACATTTAGCAATCGATAACGAAATGCTTCAAATCATTAGTTTAACATATTTAAGTTAATTAACCTTCTTTCTCTGACTGAAGTTTACATAAAGCCATAACGGTATAACGCCAGCGCATTTGGAAGAATTCCGTAAATTTATATTTAGGAATAATGTCGATTTTGTTGTATATACACATTTAGCAACCGATATCGAGATGCTTCAAATCATTAGTTTAACATATTTTAGTTAATTAACCTTCTTTTTCTTACTGAAGTTTACGTAAAGCCATAACGGTATAACGGCAGTGCATTTGGAAGAATTCCGTAATCTTATATTTTGGTATAAAGTCGATTTTGTTGTATATACACATTTAGCAATCGATATTGAGATGGTTCAACTCATTAGTTTAATATATTTAAGTTAATAAACCTTCTTTAACGATCTGAAGTTGGTTAAAGCCCTGGCGGTATAACGGGAGTGCATTTAGAAGAATTCCGTAATCTTATATTTAGGTATAAAGTCAATTTTCTTGTATATACACATATAGCAATCGATAACGAAATGCTTCAAATCACTAGTCTAACATATTTAAGTTAATTAACCCTCTCTGTCCTACTGAAGTCTACATAAAGCCTTAACGGCATAACGGCAGTGCATTTAGAAGAATTCCGTTGTCTTATATTTAGGTATAATGTCGATTTTGTTGTATATTCACATTTAGCAATCGATATCGAGATGCTTCAAATCATTAGTTTAACATATTTAAGTTAATTAGCCTTCTTTAACGTAATGAAGGTGACATAAAGACATGGCGGCATAACGACAGTACATTTGGAAGAATTCCGTAGTCTTATATTTAGGTATAAAGTCGATTTTTTGTATATACGCATCTAGCAATCGATATCGAAATGCTTCAAATCATTAGTTTAACATATTTAAGTTAATTAACCCTCTTTATCTTACTGAAGTCTACAAACGCCTTAACGGCATAACGGCAAAGCATTTAGAAGAATTACGTAATCTTATATTTAGGTATAAAGTCGATTTTGTTGTATATACACATTTAGCAATCGATATCGAAATGCTTCAAATCATTAGTTTAACATATTTAAGTTAATTAACCTTCTTTCTCTGACTGAAGTTAACATAAAGCCATAACGGTATAATGGCAGTGCATTTGGAAGAATTCGGTAAACTTATATTTAGGTATAAAGTCGATTTTGTTGTATATACACATTAGCAATCAATATCGAGATGGTTCAACTCATTAGTTTAACATATTTAAGTTAATAAACCTTCTTTAACCTTTGGCTTAAAGCCATGGGCCATAACGGCAGTGCATTTAGAAGAATTCCGTAATCTTATATTTAGGTATAAAGTCGATTTTCTTTTATATATGCATTAAGCAATCGATATCGAAATGCTTCAAATACCTGGTTTAACATATTTAAGTTAATAAACCTTCTTTAACAAACTGAAGTTAACATAAAGCCATAACGGTATAATGGCAGTGCATTTGGAAGAATTCCGTAAACTTATATTTAGGTATAAAGTCGATTTTGTTGTATATACACATAAGCAATCGATATCGAGATGATTCAATTCATTAGTTTAATATATTTAAGTTAATTAACCTTATTTTTCTCACTGAAGTGTACATAAAGCCATAACGGTATAACGGCAGTGCATTTGGAAGAATTCAGTAATCTTATATTTAGGTATAAAGTCGATTTTCTTGTATTTACACATTAAGCAATCGATATGGAAATGCATCAGATAACTGGTTTAGCATATTTAAGTTAATTAACCTTCTTTATCTTACTAAAGTTTACATAAAGCCATAAAGGCATAACGGAAGTATATTTATATGAATTCCGTTATCTTATATTTAGGTATAAAGTCGATTTTGTTGTACATTCACATTTAGCAATCGATATTGAAATGCTTCAAATCATTAGTTTAACATATTTAAGTTAGTTAACCTTCTTTAACGTAATGAAGGTGATATAAAGCCATGGCGGCATAACGACAGTGCATGTAGAAGAATTCCGTAATCTTATATTTGGGTATAAAGTCGATTTTGTTGTATATACGCATCTAGCAATCGATATCGAAATGCTTCAAATCATTAGTTTAACATATTTAAGTTAATTAACCCTCTTTATCTTACTGAAGTCTACAAACGCCTTAACGGCATAACGGCAAAGCATTTAGAAGAATTACGTAATCTTATATTTAGGTATAAAGTCGATTTTGTTGTATATACACATTTAGCAATCGATATCGAAATGCTTCAAATCATTAGTTTAACATATTTAAGTTAATTAACCTTCTTTAACGTAATGAAGGTGATATAAAGCCATGGCGGCATAACGACAGTGCATGTAGAAGAATTCCGTAATCTTATATTTAGGTATATAGTCGATTTTCTTGTATTTACGCATTTAGCAATCGATATCGAAAATCTTCAAATCATTAGTTGTACATATTTAAGTTGGTTAACCTTCTTTAACGTAATGAAGGTGATATAAAGCCATGGCGGCATAACGACAGTGCATGTAGAAGAATTCCGTAATCTTATATTTAGGTATATAGTCGATTTTCTTGTATTTACGCATTTAGCAATCGATATCGAAAATCTTCAAATCATTAGTTGAACATATTTAAGTTGGTTAACCTTCTTTAACGTAATGAAGGTGATATAAAGCCTTGGCGGCATAACGACAGTGCATTTTGAAGAATTCCGTAATCTTATATTTAGGTATAAAGTCGATTTTATTGTATATTTACATTTAACAATCGATATCGAAATGCTTCAAATAAATAGTTTAACATATTTAAGCTAATAAACCTTCTTTAACGAACGGAAGATGGCTTAAAGCCATGGCGGCATAACGGCAGTGCATTTAGAAGAATTCCGTAATCTTATATTTAGGTATAAAGTCGATTTTTTTGTTTATACACATTTAGCTATCGATATCGAAATGCTTCAAATCATAAGTTTAATATATTAAGTTAATAAACATTTTTTAGCATACTGAAGTCTACATAAAGCCTTAACGGTATAACGGCAGTGCATTTAGAAGAATTCCGTAATGTTATAATTTTATATTTAGGTATAAAGTCGACATTCTTGTATATGCACATTTCGCAATCGATATCGAAATGCTTCAGATAACTGGTTTAACATATTTAAGTTAATAAACCTCCTTTAGAGAACTGAATTTGACATAAAGCCATAATTCCATAGTCTTATATTTAGGCATAAAGTCGATTTTCTTGTATATACACATTTAGCAATCGATATCGAAATGCTTCAAATCATTAGTTTAACATATTTAAGTTAATTAACCTTCTTTAACGAACGGAAGTTGGCATAAAGCCATTACGGCATAACGGCAGTGCATTTAGAAGAATTCCGTAATCTTTAATTTAGGTATAAAGTCGATTTTGTTGTACATGCACATTTAGCAATCGATATTGAAATGTTTCAAATCATTAGTTTAACAAATTTAAGTTAGTTAACCTTCTTTAACGTAATGAAGGTGATATAAAGCCATGGCGGCATAACGACAGTGCAAGTAGAAGAATTCCGTAATCTTATATTTGGGTATAAAGTCGATTTTGTTGTATATACGCATCTAGCAATCGATATCGAAATGCTTCAATTCATTAGTTTAACATATTTAAGTTAATTAACCCTCTTTATCTTACTGAAGTCTACAAACGCCTTAACGGCATAACGGCAAAGCATTTAGAAGAATTCCGTAATCTTATAGTTAGGTATAAAGTCGATTTTGTTGTATATACACATTTAGCAATCGATATCGAAATGCTTCAAATCATTAGTTTAACATATTTAAGTTAATTAACCTTCGTTATCTTACTGAAGTTTACATAAAGCCAAAACGGTATAACACCAGTGCATTTGGAAGAATTCCGTAAACTTATATTTAGGTATAAAGTCGATTTTTTTCTATACGCATTTAGCTATCGATATCGAAATGTTTCAAATCATTCGTTTAACATATTTAAGTTCATTAAACTTCTTTAACGTAATGAAGGTGATATAAAGCCATGGCGGCATAACGACAGTGCATTTAGAAGAATTCTGCAATCTTATATTTATGTATAAAGTCGATTTTCTTGTATATACACATTTAGCAATCGATATCGAAATGCTTCAAATCATTAGTTTAACATATTTAAGTTAATAAACCTTCTTTAACGAACGGAAGTTGGCTTAAAGCCATGGCGGCATAACGGCAGTGCATTTAGAAGAATTCCGTAATCTTATATTTAGGTAAAAAGTCGATTTTCTAGTATATACACATTTAGCTATGGATATCGAAATCCTTCAAATCATTCGTTTAACATATTTAAGTTCGTTAACCTTCTTTAACGAACGGAAGTTGGCTTATAGCCATGGCGGCATAACGACAGTGCATTTAGAAGAATTCCGTAAACTTATATTTAGGCATAAAGTCGATTTTCTTAAATATTCACATTTAGCAATCGATAACGAAATGCTTCATATCATTAGTTTAACACATTTAAGTTAATTAACCTTTTTTAACGAACTGAAGTTAACATAAAGCCATAACTGCATAACGGCAGTGCATTTGGAAGAATTACGTAATCTTATATTTAGGTAAAAAGTCGATTTTCTTGTATATACACATTTAGCTATCGATATCGAAATGCTTCAAATCATTCGTTTAACATATTTAAGTTCGTTAACCTTCTTTAACGTAATGAAGGTGATATGAAGCCATGGCGGCATAACGACAGTGCATTTAGAAGAATTCCGTAATCTTATATTTATGTATAAAGTCGATTTTCTTGTATATACACATTCAGCAATCGATATCGAAATGCTTCAAATCATTAGTTTAACATGTTTAAGTTAATAAACCTTCTTTAACGAACGGAAGTTGGCTTATAGCCATGGCGGCATAACGGCAGTGCATTTAGAAGAATTCTGTAATCTTGTATTTAGGCATAAAGTCGATTTTCTTGTATATACACTTTTATCTATCGATATCGAAATGCTTCAAATCATTAGTTTAACATATTAAGTTAATAAACATTTTTTAGCATACTGAAGCTGACATAAAGCCATAATTCCATAGTCTTATATTTAGGCATAAAGTCGATTTTCTTGTATATACACATTTAGCAATCGATATCGAAATGCTTCAAATCATTAGTTTAACATATTTAAGTTAATTAACCTTCTTTAACGAAAGGAAGTTGGCATAAAGCCATTACGGCATAACGGCAGTGCATTTAGAAGAATTCCGTAATCTTATATTTAGGTATAAAGTCGATTTTCTTGTATATACACATTTAGCAATCGATAACGAAATGCTTCAAATCATTAGTTTAACATATTTAAGTTAATTAACCTTCTTTCTCTGACTGAAGTTTACATAAAGCCATAACGGTATAACGCCAGTGCATTTGGAAGAATTCCGTAAACTTATATTTAGGTATAATGTCGATTTTGTTGTATATACATATTTAGCAATCGATATCGAGAGGCTTCAAATCATTAGTTTAATATATTTAAGTTAATTAACCTTCTTTTTCTTACTGAAGTTTACGTAAAGCCATAACGGTATAATGGCAGTGCATTTGGAAGAATTCCGTAAACTTATATTTAGGTATAAAGTCGATTTTGTTGTATATACACATTAGCAATCAATATCGAGATGGTTCAACTCACTAGTTTAACATATTTAAGTTAATAAACCTTCTTTAACGTATTGAAGTTGATATAAAGCCATGGCGGCATAACGGCAGTGCATGTAGAAGAATTCCGTAATCTTATATTTAGGTATAAAGTCGATTTTGTTGTATATACACATAAGCAATCGATATCGAGATGGTTCAATTCATTAGTTTAATATATTTAAGTTAATTAACCTTATTTTTCTCACTGAAGTGTACATAAAGCCATAACGGTATAACGGCAGTGCCTTTGGAAGAATTCCGTAATCTTATATTTAAGTATAAAGTCGGTTTTCTTGTATTTACACATTAAGCAATCGATATCGAAATGCATCAGATAACTGGTTTAGCATATTTAAGTTAATTAACCTTCTTTAACGTAATGAAGGTGATATAAAGCCATGGCGGCATAACGACAGTGCATGTAGAAGAATTCCGTAATCTTATATTTAGGTATATAATCGATTTTCTTGTATTTACGCATTTAGCAATCGATATCGAAAATCTTCAAATCATTAGTTTAACATATTTAAGTTAGTTAACCTTCTTTAACGTAATGAAGGTGATATAAAGCCATGGCGGCATAACGACAGTGCATGTAGAAGAATTCCGTAATCTTATATTTAGGTATATAGTCGATTTTCTTGTATTTACGCATTTAGCAATCGATATCGAAAATCTTCAAATCATTAGTTTAACATATTTAAGTTAGTTAACCTTCTTTAACGTAATGAAGGTGATATAAAGCCTTGGTGGAAAACGACAGTGCATTTACAAGAGTTCCGTAATCTTATATTTAGGTATAAAGTCGATTTTGTTGTATATTTACATTTAACAATCGATATCGAAATGCTTCAAATAAATAGTTTAACATATTTAAGCTAATAAACCTTCTTTAACGAACGGAAGATGGCTTAAAGCCATGGCGGCATAACGGCAGTGCATTTAGAAGAATTCCGTAATCTTATATTTAGGTATAAAGTCGATTTTTTTGTTTATACACATTTAGCTATCGATATCGAAATGCTTCAAATCATAAGTTTAACATATTAAGTTAATAAACATTTTTTAGCATACTGAAGTCTACATAAAGCCTTAACGGTATAACGGCAGTGCATTTAGAAGAATTCCGTAATCTTATATTTAGGTATAAAGTCAATTTTTTTTTTATACACATTTAGCTATCGATAACGAAATGCTTCAAATCATTAGTTTAACATATTTAAGTTAATTAACCTTCTTTCTCTGACTGAAGTTTACATAAAGCCATAACGGTATAACGCCAGTGCATTTGGAAGAATTCCGTAAACTTATATTTAGGTATAAAATCGATTCTCTTGTATATACACATTTAGCAATCGATACCGAGATGCTTCAAATCATTAGTTTAACATATTTTAGTTAATTAACCTTCTTTTTCTTACTGAAGTTTACGTAAAGCCATAACGGTTTAACGGCAGTGCATTTGGAAGAATTCCGTAATCTTATATTTAGGTATAAAGTCGATTTTGTTGTATATACACATTTAGCAATCGATATCGAGATGGTTCAACTCATTAAATTAACATATTTAAGTTAATAAACCTTCTGTAACGATCTGAAGTTGGTTAAAGCCCTGGCGGTATAACGGGAGTGCATTTAGAAGAATTCCGTAATCTTGTATTTAGGTATAAAGTCGATTTTCTTGTATATACACATTTAGCAATCGATAACGAAATGCTTCAAATCATTAGTTTAACATATTTAAGTTAATTAACCCTGTCTGTCTTACTGAAGTCTACATAAAGCCTTAACGGCATAACGGCAGTGCATCTAGAAGAATTCCGTTGTCTTATATTTAGGTATAATGTCGATTTTGTTGTATATTCACATTAAGCAATCGATATCGAAATGCTTCAAATCATTAGTTTAACATATTTAAGTTAACAAACCTTCTTTAATGATCTGAAGGTTACGTTAAGCCATAACGGTATAACGCCAGTGCATTTGGAAGAATTCCGAAAACTTATATTTAGGTATAATGTCGATTTTGTTGTATATACACATTAAGCAATCGGTATCGAGATGCTTCAAATCATTAGTTTAACATATTTAAGTTATCTAACCTTCTGTATCTGACTGAAGTTTACGTAAAGCCATAACGGTATAACGGCAGTGCATTTGGAAGAATTCCGTTATCTTATATTTAGATATAAAGTCGAATTTGTTGTATATACGCATTTAGCAATCGATATTGAGATGGTTCAACTCATTTGTTTAAATTATCTAACCAATGCTTTATGTTCGACCCACCTCATTCAAATAGTTTAGTCTCAGAGCGTTAGCAAAGTTGAAACAAAAATGAGACTATTGCCAAGCGCCTGGTAGGAGTAGAAGAAAGATTAAAGACTTTCCTGAGAGCTCTTTAAATTATCTAACCAATGCTATATGTTTGACCCACCTCGTTCAAATCGTTTACCGGCTAGAGCGTTATCAAAAGTGAAACAAAAATGTGTTTATTGCAAAGCGCCTGGTAGGAGTAGAAGAAAGATAGAAAGTTTTCCTAAGAGGTCTTTAAATCATCTAACCAATGCTTTATGTTTGACCCACCTCGTTCCAATAGTTTAGCCTTAGAGCGTTAGCAAAGTGGAAACAAAAATGTGACTATTGCCACGCCCCTGGTAGATGTAGAAGAAAGATTGAAGACTTTCCTGAGAGCTCTTTAAATTATCTAACCAACGCTTTATGTTTGACTCACCTCGTTCAAATAGTTTAGCCGCTAGAGCGTTAGCAAAGTTGAAACAAAAATGTGACTATTGCCAAGCCCCTGATAGGAGTAGAAGAAAGATTGAAGGCTTTCCTGAGAGCTCTTTAAATTATCTAACCAATGCTTTATTCTGGACCCACCTCGTTTCATTAGTTTAGCCTCAGAGCGTTAGCACAGTTGAAACAAAATGTGACTATTGTTAAGCCCTTGATAGGAATAGAAGAAAGATTGAAGACTTTCCTGAAAGCTTTTTAAATTATCTAACCAATGCTTTATGTTTGACCCACCTCGTTCAAATAGTTTAGCCGCTAGAGCGTTATCAAAAGTGAAACAAAAATGTGACTATTGCCAAGCATCTGTTTGGAGTAGAAGAAAAATGGGGGACTTTCCTAAGAGCACTTTAAATTATCTAACCAATGCTTTAGGTTTGACCCACCTCGTTCCAATAGTTAAGCCGCTAGAGCGTTAGCAAAGTTGAAACAAAAATGTGACTATTGCCAAGCCCCTGATAAGAGTAGAAGAAAGATTGAACACTTTCCTGAGAGCTCTATAAATTATCTAACCAATGCTTTTTGTTTGACTCACCTCGTTCCAATAGTTTAGGCACAGAGCGTTAGCAAAGTTGAAACAAACATGTGACTATTGCCAAGCCCCTGGTAGATGTAAAAGAAAAATTAATGACTTTCCTGAGAGTTTTTTAAATTATCTAACCAATGCTTTATATTTGACTCACCTCGTTCAAACAGTTTACCCGCTAGAGCGTTATCAAAAGTGAAACGAAAATGTGACTATTTCCAAACCCCTGATAGTAGTAGAATAGAGATTGAAGACTTTCCTGAGAGCTCTTTAAATTATCTAACCAACGCTTTATGTTTAACTCACCTCGTTCAAATAGTTTAGCCGCTAGAGCGTTATCAAAAGTGAAACAAAAATGTGACTATTGCCACGCCCCTGGTAGATGCAGAAGAAAGATTGAAGACTTTCCTGAGAGCTCTTTAAATTATCTAACCAACGCTTTATGTTGGACTCACCTCTTTCTAATAGTTTAGCCTCAGAGCGTATTCAAAAGTGAAACAAAAATGTGACTATTTTCAAGCCCCTGATAGGCGTAGAACAAAGATTGAAGACTTTCCTGAGAGCTCTTTAAATTATCTAACCAATGCATTATGTTCGACCCACCTCGTTCAAATAGTTTAGCCGCTAGATTGTTAGCAAAGTTGTAACAAAAATATGACTATTTTCAAGCCCCTGATAGGCGTAGAACAAAGATTGAAGACTTTCCTGAGAGCTCTTTAAATTATCTAACCAATGCTTTATGTTTGACCCACCTCGTTCCAATAGTTTAGCCGCTAGATTGTTAGCAAAGTTGTAACAAAAATATGACTATTGCCAAGCCCCTGATAAAAGTAGAAAAAGATTGAAGACTTTCCTGAGAGCTCTTTTAATTATCTAACCAATGCATTATGTTCGACCCACCTCGTTCAAATAGTTTAGCCTCAGAGCGTTAGCAAACTTGAAACAAAAATGTGACTACTGCCGAGCCCCTGGTAGGAGTAGAAGAAAGATTGAACACTTTCCTGAGAGCTCTATAAATTATCTAACCAATGCTTTATGTTTGACCCACCTCGTTCCAATAGTTTAGCCGCTAGATTGTTAGCAAAGTTGTAACAAAAATATGACTATTTTCAAGCCCCTGATAGGCGTAGAACAAAGATTGAAGACTTTCCTGAGAGCTCTTTAAATTATCTAACCAATGCTTTATGTTTGACCCACCTCGTTCCAATAGTTTAGCCGCAGAGCGTTAGCAAAGTTGCAACAAAAATATGACTATTGCCATGCCCCTTATTAGAAGTAAAAAAAGATTGAAGACTTTCCTGAGAGCTCTTTAAATTATCTAACCAATGCGTTATGTGTGACTCACCTCTTTCTAATAGTTTAGCCTCAGAGCGTTAGCAAAGTTGAAACAAAAATGTGACTATTGCCAAGCCCCTAGTAAGAGTAGAAGAAAAATTGGGGACTTTCCTGAGAGCTCTTTAAATTATCTAACCAATGCTTTATGTTCGACCGACCTCGTTTCAATAGTTTAGCCACTAGAGCGTTAGCAAAGTTGAAACAAAAATGTGACTATTTCCAAGCCCCTGGTAGGAGTAGAAGAATGATTGAAGACTTTCCTGAGAGCTCTTTAAATTATCTAACCAATGCTTTATGTTTGACCCACCTCGTTCCAATAGTTTAGCCGCTAGAGCGTTAGCAAAGTTGAAACAATACTGTGACTATTGCAAGCCCCTGGTAGGAGTAGAAGAAAACATTGGTAAGATTTTCCTGAGAGCTCTTTAGATTATCTAACCAATGCTTTATTTTGACTCACCTCGTTCAATAGTTTAGCCCTAGATTGTTAGCAAAGTTGAAACAAAATGTGACTATTGGCAAGCCCTGGTAGGAGTAGAAGAAAGATTGGAGATTTCCTGAGAGCTCTTTAAATTATCTAACCAATGCTTTATGTTGACTCACCTCGTTGCAATAGTTTAGCCCAGATTGTTAGCAAAGTTGAACCCAAAATGTGACTATTGCCAAGCCCTGGTAGGAGTAGAAGAAAGATTGGAGACTTTCCTGAGAGCTCTTTAGATTATCTAACCAATGCTTTTGTGTGACTCACCTCGTTCTAATAGTTTAGCCTCAGAGCGTTAGCAAAGTTGAAACAAAAATGTGACTATTGCCAAGCCCCTGGTAGGAGTAGAAGAAAAAATTGGTAGACTTTCCTAAGAGCTCTCAGGAAAGTCTTCAATCTTTCTTCTGACTTCTATCAGGGGCTTGGCAATAGTCACATTTTGTTTCAACTTTGCTAACAGTCTAGCGGCTAAACTATTGGAACGAGGTGGTTCAAACATAAAGCATTGGTAAGATAATTTAAAGAGCTCTCAGGAAAGTCTTCAATCTTTTTCTACTCCTACAGGGGCTTGGCAATAGTCACATTTTGTTTCAACTTTGCTAACGCTCTAGGGCTAAACTATTGAACGAGGTGGGTCAAAATAAAGCATTGGTTAGATAATTTAAAGAGCTCTCAGGAAAGTCTTCAATCTTTCTTCTACTCCTATCAGGGGCTTGGCAATAGTCACATTTTTGTTTCAACTTTGCTAACGCTCTGAGGCTAAACTGTTTGAACGAGGTGGGTCGAACATAAAGCATTGGTTAGATAATTTAAAGAGCTCTCAGGAAAGTCTTCAATCTTTCTTCTACTTCTATCAGGGGCTTGGCAATAGTCACATTTTTGTTTCAACTTTGCTAACAATCTAGCGGCTAAACTATTGGAACGAGGTGGGTTTAAACATAAAGCATTGGTAAGATAATTTAAAGAGCTCTCAGGAAAGTCTTCAATTTTATTCTACTCTTACTAGGGGCTTGGCAATAGTCACATGTTAGTTTCAACTTTGCTAACGCTCTGAGGCTAAACTATTAGAACGAGGTGAGGGCAAAATAAAGCTTTGGTTAGATAATTTAAAGAGCTCTCAGGAAAGTCTCAATCTTTCTTCTACTCCCATCAGGGTTTGGCAATAGTCACATTTTTGTTTCAACTTTGCTAACGCTCTGAGGCTAAACTATTTGAACGAGGTGGGTCGAACATAAAGCAATGGTTAGATAATTTAAAAAGCTCTCAGGAAAGTCTTCAATCTTTCTTCTACTCTACCAGGGGCTTGGCAATAGTCACATATTTGTTTCAAATTTGCTAACGCTCTAGCGGCTAAACTATTGGAACGAGGTGGGTCAAAATAAAGCATTGGTTAGATAATTTAAAGAGCTCTCAGGAAAGACTTCAATCTGTCTTCTACATCTACCAGGGGCGTATCAATAGTCACATTTTTTTTCAACTTTGCTAACGCTCTGAGGTTAAACTATTGGAACGAGGTGGGTCAAACATAAAGAATGGTAAGATAATTTAAAGACCTCTTAGGAAAACCTTCTATCGTTCTTCTACTCGTACCAGGCGCTTGGCAATAGTCACATTTTTGTTTCAAATTTTGATAACGCGCAAGCGGAAAAACTATTTGAACGAGGTAGGTCAACATAAAGCATTGGTTAGATAATTTAAAGTAATGAGTTGAACCATCTCGATATCGATTGCTAAATGTGTATATAAACAAAATCGACTTTATACCTAATTATAAGATTACGGAATTCTTCCAAATGCACTGCCGTTATACCGTTATGGCTTTACGTAAACTTCAGTCAGATAAAGAAGGTTAGTTAACTTAAATATGTTATACTAATGATTTGAAGCATCTCGATATCGATTGCTAAATGTGTATATACAACAATATCGACTTTATGCCTACATATAAGACTACGGAATCCTTCCAAATGCAGTGCCGTTATGCCGCCATGGCTTTAACCAACTTCATATCGTTAAAGAAGGTTGGTTAACTTAAATATGTTAAACTAATGAGTTGAACCATCTCGATATCGATTGCTAAATGTGTATATACAAGAAAATTTGACTTTATACCTAAATATAAGATTACGGAATTCTTCCAAATGCACTGCCGTTATACCGTTATGGGTTTACGTAAACTTCAGTCAGATAAAGAAGGTTAATTAACTAAAATATGTTAAACTAATGATTTGAAGCATTTCGTTATCGATTGCTGAATGTGTATATACAAGAGAATCGATTTTATACCTAAATAAAAGATTACGGAATTCACCCAAATTTACTGCCGTTATGCCGTTATGCCGTTATGGCTCTATGTAAACTTCAGTAAGATAAAGAATGTTAAGTAATCTAAATATGCTTTACCAGTTATTTGAAGCATTTCGATATCGATTGCTAAATGCGTATATACAACAAAATCGACTTTATGCCTACATATAAGACTACGGAATTCATCCAAATGCAGTGCCGTTATGCCGCCATAGCTTTACGTAAACTTCAGTAAGAAAAAGAAGGTAAATAACCTTAAATATGTTAAACTAATGAGTTGAACCATCTCGACATCGATTGCTAAATGTGTATATACAAGAAAATCGACTTTATACCTAAATATAAGATTACGGAATTATTCTAAATGCACTGCCGTTATGCCGCCATGGCTTTATGCCAACTTCCGTTCGTTAAAGAAGGTTAATTAACTTAAATATGTTAAACTAATGATTTGAAGCATTTCGATATCGATTACTAAATGTGTATATACAAGAAAATCGACTTTATGCCTACATATAAGACTACGGAATTCATCCAAATGCAGTGCCGTTATGCCGCCATGGCTTTAACCAACTTCAGATCGTTAAAGAAGGTTTATTAACTTAAATATGTTAAACTAATGAGTTGAACCATCTCGATATCGATTGCTAAATGTGTATATACAAGAAAATGGACTTTATACGTAAATATAAGATTACGGAATTCTTCTAAATGCACTGCCGTTATGCCGCCATGACTTTATATCAACTTCAATACGTTAAAGAAGGTTAATTAACTTAAATATGTTAAACTAATGATTTGAAGCATTTCGTTATCGATTGCTAAATGTGTATATACAAGAAAATCGACTTTATACCTAAATATAAGATTACGGAATTCTTCTAAATGCACTGCCGTTATGCCGCCATGACTTTAAGCCAACTTCAGATCGTTAAAGAAGGTTTATTAACTTAAATATGTTAAACTAATGAGTTGAACCATCTCGATATCGATTGCTAATGTATATGTACAAAAAAATCGACTTTATACCTAAATATAAAATTACGGAATTCTTCCAAATGCACTGCCGTTATACCGTTATGGCTTTACGTAAACTTCAGTAAGAAAAATAAGGTTAATTAACTTAAACATTTTAAACAAATGATTTGAAGCATCTCGATATCGATTGCTAAAAGTGTAAATACAACAAAATCGATATTATACCTAAATATAAGTATAAGGAATTCTTCCAAATGCACTGCCGTTATACCGTTACGGCTTTATGTTAACTTCAGTTCGTTAAAGAAGGTTTATTAACTTAAATATGTTAAACCAGTTATTTGGAGCATTTCGATATCGATTGCTTAATGCATATATAAAAGAAAATCGACTTTACACCTATATTATGCCGCCATGGCTTTATATCAATTCAATAAGTTAAAGAAGGTTAAATAACTTAAATTTGTTAAACTAATGATTTGAAGCATTTCGATATCGCTTGCTAAATGTGTATGTAAAAGAAAATCGAATTTATACCTAAACATAAGATTACGGAATTCTTCCAAATGTACTGTCGCTATGCCGCCATGTCTTTATGTCACCGTCATTACGTTAAAGAAGGCTAATTAACTTAAATATGTTAAACTAATGATTTGAAGCATTTCGTTATCGATTGCTAATTGTGTATATACAAGAAAATCGACTTTATACCTAAATATAAGATTACGGAATTCTTCTAAATGCACTGCCGTTATCCCGCCATGGCTTTATGCCAACATCCGTTAGTTAAAGAAGGTTAATTAACTTAAATATGTTAAACTAATGATTTGAAGCATTTTGATATCGATTGCTAAATGTGTATGTACAACAAAATCTACTTTATACCTAAATATAGGATAACGGAATTCATATAAATATACTGCCGTTATGGCTTTATGTAAACTTCAGTAAGATAAAGAAGGTTAATTAACTTAAATATGCTAAACCAGTAATTTGAAGCATTTCGATATCGACTGCAAAATGTGTATATACAAGAAAATCGACTTTATACCTAAATATAAGATTACGGAATTCTTCTAAATGCACTGTCGTTATGCCGCCATGGCTTTATATCAACTTCAATACGTTAAAGAAGGTTAATTAACTTAAATATGTTAAACTAATGATTTGAAGCATTTCGTTATAGATTGCTAAATGTGTATATACAAGAAAATCGACTTTATACCTAAATATAAGATTACGGAATTCTTCTAAATGCACTGTCGTTATGCCGCCATGGCTTTATATCAACTTCAATACGTTAAAGAAGGTTAATTAACTTAAATATGTTAAACTAATGATTTGAAGCATTTCGTTATCGATTGCTAAATGTGAATATACAAGAAAATCGACTTTATACCTAAATAAAATATTACGGAGTTCTTCTAAATGCACTGCCGTTATGCCGTTATGACTTTATGTTAACTTCAGTTCGTTAAAGAAGGTTTATTAACTTAAATATGTTAAACCAGTTATTTGAAGCATTTCGATATCGATTGCTTAATGCATATATAAAAGAAAATCGACTTTATACCTAAATATAAGACTACGGAATTCTTCCAAATGTACTGTCGTTATGCCGCCATGGCTTTATATCAACTTCAGTACGTTAAAGAAGGTTAATTAACTTAAATTTGTTAAACTAATAATTTGAAGCATTTCGATATCGCTTGCTAAATGTGTATGTAAAAGAAAATCGAATTTATACCTAAACATATGATTACGGAATTCTTCCAAATGTACTGTCGTTATGCCGCCATGGCTTTATGTCACCTTCATTACGCTAAAGAAGGCTAATTCACTTAAATATGTTAAACTAATGATTTGAAGCATTTCGTTATCGATTGCTAATGTGTATATACAAGAAAATCGACTTAATACCTGAATATAAGATTACGGAATTCTTCTAAATGCAGTGCCGTTATGCTGCCATGGCTTTATGCCGTTCGTTAGAGAAGGTTGAGTAACTTTAATATGTTAAACTAATGATTTGAAGCATTTCGATATCGATTGTTAAATTTGTATGTACAACAAAATCGACTTTATACCTAAATAAAAGATAACGGAATTCATATAAATATACTGCCGTTGTGCCGTTATGGCTTTATGTAAACTTCAGTAAGATAAAGAAGGTTAATTAACTTAAATATGCTAAACCAGTTTTTTGAAGCATTTCCATATCGATTGCAAAATGTGTATATACAAGAAAATCAACTTTATGCCTAAATATAAAACTACGGAATTCTTCCAAATGCAGTGCCGTTATGGCTTTATGTCAACTTCAGTTCGCTAAAGGAGGTTTATTAACTTAAATATGTTAAACCAGTTATCTGAAGCATTTCGATATCGATTGCGAAATGTATATATACAAGAAAGTCGACTTTATATATAAAATTATAACATTACGGGGTTCTTCTAAATGCACTGCCGTTATACCGTTAAGGCTTTATGTAGACTTTAGTATGCTAAAAAATGTTTATTAACTTAATATGTTAAACTAATGATTTGAAGCATTTCGATATCGATAGCTAAATGTGTATATACAAGAAAATCGACTTTATACCTAAATATAGGTATATATATATAAATATATATATAAGATTACGGAATTCTTTTAAATGCACTGCCGTTATGCCGCTATGGCTTTAAGCCAACTTCCGTTCGTTAAAGAAGGTTTATTAACGTAAATATGTTAAACTAATGATTTGAAGCATTTCGATATCGTTTGCTAAATGTGTATATACAAGAAAATCGACTTTATACATAAATGTAAGACTACGGAATTCTTCCAATTGTATTGTCGTTGTGCTGCCATGGCTTTACATCAACTTCAGTACGTTAAAGAAGGTTAATTAACTTAAATATGTTCAACTAATGATTTAAGGCATTTCGATATCGATTGCTAAATGTGTATATACAAGAAAATCGACTTTTTATCTAAATATAAGATTACGTAATTCTTCCAAATGCACTGCCGTTATGCCGCCATGGCTATATGCCAACTTCAGATCGTTAAAGAAGGTTTATTAACATAAATATGTTAAACGAATGATTTGTAGCATTTCGATATCGATAGCTAAATGTGTATATACAAGAAAATCGACTTTTTACCTAAATACAAGATAACGGAATTCTTCCAAATGCACTGCCGTTATACCGTTTTGGCTTTATGTAAACTTCAGTAAGATAAAGAAGGTACGTTAACTTAAATATTTTAAACTAATGATTTGAAGCATTTCGATATTGATTGCTAAATGTGTATATACAACAAAGCCGACTTTATACCTAAATATAAGATTACGGAATTCTTCCAAATCTACTGTCGTTATGCCGCCATGGCTTTATATCACCTTCATTACCTTAAACTCAAATATGTTAGACGAATGATTTGAAGCATTTCGACATCGATAGCTAAATGTGTATATACAAGAAAATCGACTTTTTACCTAAATATAAGATTACGGAATTCTTCCAAATGCACTGCCGTTATACCGTTTTGGCTTTATGTAAACTTCAGTAAGATAAAGAAGGTTAGTTAACTTAAATATGTTAGACTAATGATTTGAAGCATTTCGATAACGATTGCTAAATGTGTATGTACAACAAAATCGACTTTATACCTAAATATAAGATAACGGAATTCAAATAAATATACTGCCGTTATGCCGTTATTGCTTTATGCAAACTTTAGTAAGATAAAGAAGGTTAATTAACTGAAATATGCTAAACCAGTTATTTGATGCATTTCGATATCGATTGCTTAATGTGTAAATACAAGAAAATCGTCTTTATACCTAAATATAAAATTATAACATTACGGAATTCTTCTAAATGCACTGCCGTTATACCGTTAAGGCTTTATGTAGACTTCAGTAAGCTAAAAAGCGTTTATTAACTTAACATGTTAAACTAATGATTTGAAGCATTTCGATATCGATTGCTAAATGTGTATGTACAACAAAATCGACTTTATACCTAAATATGTCAACTTCAGTTCGCTAAAAGAGGTTTATTAACTTAAATATGTTAAACCAGTTATCTGAAGCATTTCGATATCGATTGCGAAATATATATATACAAGAAAATCGACTTTATACCTAAATATAAGATTACGGAATTCTTCCACATGTACTGCCGTTATGCCGCCACGGCTTTATATCACCTTCAATACGTTAAAGAAGGTAAATTATTTTAAATATGTTAAACTATTGGTTTCAAGCATTTCGATATCGATTGCTTAATGTGTAAATAAAAGAAAATCGACTTTATACCTAAAAATAAAACTATAACTTTACAGAATTATTCTAAATGCACTGGTGTTATACCGTTTAGGCTTTATGTAGACTTCAGTAAGCTAAAAAGCGTTTATTATCTTAATACGTTAAACTAATGATTAGAAGTATTTCGATATCGATAGCTTAATGTGTATATACAAGAAAATCGACTTTATACCTAAATATAAGATAACGGAATTCTTCTAAATGCACTGCCGTTATGCCGCCATGGCTATATGCCAACTTCAGATCGTTAAAGAAGGTTTATTAACTTAAATATGTTAAACTAATGAGTTGAAGCATCTCGATATCGATCGCTAAATGTGTATATACAAGAAAATCGACTTTTTACATAAATATAAGACTACGGAATTCTTCCAAATGTACTGTCGTTATGCCGCCATGGCTTTATATCAACTTCAATACGTTAAAGAAGGTTAATTAACTTAAATATGTTAAACTAATGATTTGAAGCATTACGATATCGAGTGCTGAATGTGCACGTACAACAAAACCGACTTTATACCTAAATATAAGATAACGGAATTCATATAAATATACTGCTGTTATGCCGTTATGGCTTTATGTAAACTTCAGTAAGATAAAGAATGTTAATTAACTTAAATATGCTAAACCAGTTATTTGAAGCATTTCGATATCGATTGCTACATGTGTAAATACAAGAAAATCGACTTTGTACCTAAATATAAAATTATAACATTACGGAATACTTCTAAATGCACTGCCGTTATACCGTTAAGGCTTTATGTAGACTTCAGTAAGCTAAAAAGCGTTTATTAACTTAACATGTTAAACTAATGATTTGAAGCATTTCGATATCGATTGCTAAATGTGTATGTACAACAAAATCGACTTTATACCTAAATATGTCAACTTCAGTTCGCTAAAGGAGGTTTATTAACTTAAATATGTTAAACCAGTTATCTGAAGCATTTCGATATCGATTGCGAAATATATATATACAAGAAAATCGACTTTATACCTAAATATAAGATTACGGAATTCTTCCACATGTACTGCCGTTATGCCGCCACGGCTTTATATCACCTTCAATACGTTAAAGAAGGTAAATTATTTTAAATATGTTAAACTAATGGTTTCAAGCATTTCGATATCGATTGCTTAATGTGTAAATAAAAGAAAATCGACTTTATACCTAAAAATAAAATTATAACTTTACAGAATTATTCTAAATGCACTGGTGTTATACCGTGTAGGCTTTATGTAGACTTCAGTAAGCTAAAAAGCGTTTATTACCTTAATACGTTAAACTAATGATTAGAAGTATTTCGATATCGATAGCTTAATGTGCATATACAAGAAAATCGACTTTATACCTAAATATGAGGTTACGGAATTCTTCTACATGCACTGCCGTTATGCCGCCATGGCTATATGCCAACTTCAGATCGTTAAAGAAGGGTTATTAACTTAAATATGTTAAACTTATGAGATGACGCATTCCGATATCGATTGCTAAAATCGACTTTTTACCTTAATATAAGATTACGGAATTCATCCAAATGCACTGACGTTATACCGTTATGGCTTTATGTAAACTTCAGTAAGATAAAGAAGGTTAATTAACTTAAATATGTTAAACTAATGATTTGAAGCATTTCGTTATCGATTGCTAAATGTGTATATACAAGAAAACCGACTTTATACCTAAATATAAGACTACGGACTTCTTCTAAATGCACTGCCGTTATGCCGCCATGGCTTTATATCAACTTCAATACGTTAAAGAAGGTTAATTAACTTAAATATGTTAAACTAATGATTTGAAGCATTTCGGTATCGCTTGCTAAATGTGTACATACCAGAAAATCAAAATTATACCTAAATATAAGTTAACGGAATTCTCCTAAATGCACCGCCGTTATGCCGTAGAGGCTTTATGTAGACTTCAGTAAGACGGAGAGGGTTAATTATGTTGAATATGTTAAACTAATGATTTGAAGCATTTCGATATCGATTGCTAAATATGTAAATACAAGAAAATCGACTTTATACCTAAATATAAGAATACGGAATTCTTCTAAACGCCCTGCAGTTATACCGTTAAGGCTTTATGAAGACGTCAGTGCGTTAAAGAAGGTTTATTAACTTAAATATGTTAAACTAATGATTTGAAGCATTTCGATATCGATTGCTAAATGTGTATATACAAGAAAATGGACTTTATACCTTAATATAAGATTACGGAATTCTTCTACATGCACTGCCGTTATGCCGCCATGGCTTTATGTTAACTTCAGTGCGTTAAAGAAGCTTTATTAACTTTAATATATTAAACTAATGATTTGAAGCATTTCGATATCGATTGCTAAATGAGTATATACACGAAAATCGACTTGATACCTAAATATATGATTACGTAATTCTTCTAAATGCACTGCCGTTATGCCGTTAAGGCTTTTGTAGACTTCAATAAAATAAAGATGTTTAATTAACTTAAATATAGTAAACTAATGATTTGAAGCATTTCGATATCGATTGCTAAATGTGTATATACAATAAAATCGACTTTATACTTAAATATAAGATTACGGAATTCTTCTACATGCACTGCCGTTATGCCGCCATGGCTTTATGTTAACTTCAGTGCGTTAAAGAAGATTTATTAACTTAAATATATTAAACTAATGATTTGAAGCATTTCGATATCGATTGCTAAATGAGTATATACAACAAAATCGACTTTATACCTAAATATAAGTATACGGAATACTTCTAAATGCACTGCAGTTATACTGTTAAGGCTTTATGAAGACTTCAGTGCGTTAAAGAAGGTTTATTAACTTAAATATATTAAACTAATGATTTGAAGCATGTCGATATCGATTGCTGTATGCGTATATACAAGAAAATCGATTTTAAACCTAAATATAAGATAACGTAATTCTTCTAAATGCACTGCCGCTATGCTGTTATGGCTTTATATAAATTTCAGTACGTTAAAGAAGCTTAGTTTACTCAAATATGTTAAACTAATGATTTGAGCATTTCGATATCGATTGCTAAATGTGTATGTACAAGAAAATCGATTTTATACCTAAATAAAAGCTTACGGAATTCACCCAAATATTTTGCCGTTATGCCGTTATGGCTTTATGTAAACTTCAGTAAAATAAAGAAGGTTAATTAACCTAAATATGCTAAACCAGTTATCTGAAGCATTTCGATATCGAGTGCTATATGCGTATATAGAAGAAAATCGAACTTATACCTAAATGCACTGTCGTTAGGCCGCCATGGCTTTATATCACCTTCATTACGTTAAAGAAGGTTAATTATTTTAAATATGTTAAACTAATGATTTGAAGAATTTCGATATCGATTGCTAAATGCGTATATACAACAAATTCGGCTTTATATCTAAATATAAGATTACGGAATTCTTCGAAATACACTGCCGTTATGCCGTTATGGCTTTATATAAATTTCAGTACGTTAAAGAAGGTTAATTTACTTAAATATGCTAAACTAATGATTTGAAGCATTTCGATATCGATTGCTAAATGTGTAAATAAAAGAAAATCGACTTTATACTTAAAAATAAAATTATAACTTTACGGAATTCTTCTAAATGCACTGCAGTTATACCGTTAAGGCTTTATGAAGACGTCAGTGCGTTAAAGAAGGTTTATTAACTTAAATATGTTAAACTAATGATTTGAAGCATTTCGATATCGATTGCTAAATGTGTATATACAAGAAAATCGACTTTATACCTAAATATAAGATTACGGAATTCTTCTACATGCACTGCCGTTATGCCGCCATGGCTTTATGTTAACTTCAGTGCGTTAAAGAAGCTTTATTATTTTAATATATTAAATTAATGATTTGAAGCATTTCAATATCGATTGCTAAATGAGTATATACACGAAAATCGACTTTATACCTAAATTCAAGATTACGTAATTCTTCTAAAGGCACTGCCGTTATGCCGTTAAGGCTTTTTTAGACTTCAGTAAAATAAAGATGTCTAATTAACTTAAATATAGTAAACTAATGATTTGAAGCATTTTGATATCGATTGCTAAATGTATACACATCGACTTTGTACTTAGATATAAGATTACGGAATTCTTCTACATGCACTGCCGTTATGCCGCCATGGCTTTATGTAAACTTCATTAAGATAAAGAATGTTAATTAACTTAAATATGTTAAACTAATGATTTGAAGCATTTCGATATCGATTGCTATATGCATATATACAAGAAAATCGACTTTATACCTAAATGTAAGATAACGCAATTCTTCTAAATGCACTGCCGCTATGCTGTTATGGCTTTATATAAATTTCAGTACGTTAAAGAAGGTTAGTTTACTCAAATATGTTAAACTAATAATTTGAAGCATTTCGATATCGATTGCTAAATGAGTATATATAACAAAATCGATTTTATATCTAAATATAAGATTACGGAATTATTCTAAATGCACTGCAGTTAATTCGTTAAGGCTTTATGAAGACTTCAGTGCGTTAAAGAAGGTTTATTAACTTAAATATGTTAAACTAATGATTTGAAGCATGTCGATATCGAGTGCTATATGCGTATATAGAAGAAAATCGAACTTATACCGAAATATAAGATTACGGAATTCTTCTAAATGCACTGTCGTTAGGCCTCCATGGCTTTATATCACCTTCATTACGTTAAAGAAGTTTAATTATTTTAAATATGTTAAACTAATGATTTGAAGAATTTCAATATCGATTGCTAAATGCGTATATACAATAAAATTCAGCTTTATATCTAAATATAAGATTACGGAATTCTTCGAAATACACTGCCGTTATGCCGTTATGGCTTTATATAAATTTCAGTACGTTAAAGAAGGTTAATTTACTTAAATATGCTAAACTAATGATTTGAAGCATTTCGATATCGATTGCTAAATGTGTATGTACAACAAAATCGACTTTATACCTAAATATGTCAATTTCAGTTCGCTAAAGGAGGTTTATTAACTTAAATATGTTAAACCAGTTATCTGAAGCATTTCGATATCGATTTCGAAATATATATATACAAGAAAATCGACTTTATACCTAAATATAAGATTACGGAATTCTTCCACATGTACTGCCGTTATGCCGCCATGACTTTATATCACCTTCAATACGTTAAAGAAGGTTAATTCTTTTAAATATGTTAAACTAATGGTTTGAAGCATTTCGATATCGATTGCTAAATGTGTAAATAAAAGAAAATCGACTTTATACCTAAAAATAAAATTATAACTTTACGGAATTATTCTAAATGCACTGGCGTTATACCGTTAAGGCTTTATGTAGACTTCAGTAAGCTAAAAAGCGTTTATTATCTTAATATGTTAAATAAATTATTTGAAGCATTTCGATATCGATAGCTAAATGCGTATATACAAGAAAATCGACTTTATACCTAAATATGAGATTACGGAATTCTTCTACATGCACTGCCGTTATGCCGCCATGGCTATATGCCAACTTCAGATCGTTAAAGAAGGTTTATTAATTTAAATATGTTAAACTTATGAGATGAAGCATTTCGATATCGATTGCTAAATGTGTATATACAACAAAACCGACTTTTTACCTTAATATAAGATTACGGAATTCATCCAAATGCACTGCCGTTATACCGTTATGGCTTTATGTAAACTACAGTAAGATTAAGAAGATTAATTAACTTAAATATGTAAAACTAATGATTTGAAGCATTTTGCTATCGATTGCTAAATGTACATATACAAGAAAACCGAATTTATACCTAAATATAAGACTACGGACTTCTTCTAAATGCACTGCCGTTATGCCGTTAAGGCTTTATGTAGACTTCAGTAAGACAGAGAGGGTTAATTAACTTGAATATGTTAATCTAATGATTTGAAGCATTTCGATATCGATAGCTAAATATGTAAATACAAGAAAATCGACTTTATACCTAAATATAAGAATACGGAATTCTTCTAAATGCACTGTCGTTAGGCCGCCATGGCTTTATATCACCTTCATTACGTTAAAGAAGGTTAATTATTGTAAATATGTTAAACTAATGATTTGAAGAATATCGATATCGATTGCTAAATGCGTATATACAACAAATTCGGCTTTATATCTAAATATAAGATTACGGAATTCTTCGAAATACACTGCCGTTATGCCGTTATGGCTTTATATAAATTTCAGTACGTTAAAGAAGGTTAATTTACTTAAATATGCTAAACTAATGATTTGAAGCATTTCGATATTGATTGCTAAATGTGTATGTACAAGAAAATCGATTTTATACCTAAATAAAAGATTACGGAATTCTCTCAAACATACTGTTGTTATGCCGTTATGGCTTTATAAAAACTTCAGTAAAATAAAGAAGGTTAATTAACCTAAATATGCTAAACCAGTTATATGAAGAATTTCGATATTGCTAAACGCCTATATACAACAAAATCGAACTTATACCTAAATATAAGATTACGGAATTTTTCTAAATGCACTGTCGTTATGTCGCCATGGCTTTATATCACCTTCATTACGTTAAAGAAGGTTTATTAACTTAAATATGTTAAATTAATGATTTGAAGGTTTTCGATATCGATTGCTAAATGTGTATATACAAGAAAATCAACTTTATACATAAATATAAGACTATGGAATTCTTAAAATGTATTGTCGTTATGCTGCCATGGCTTTACATCAACTTCAATACGTTAAAGAAGGTTTATTAACTTAAATATGTTAAACTAATGATTTGAAACATGTCGATATCGATTGCTATATGCGTATATACAACAAAATCGACTTTATACCTAAATATTAGATTACGGAACTCTTCTAAATGCACTGTCGTTATGCCGCCATGGCTTTATATCACCTTCATTACGTTAAACAAGGTTAATTAACTTAAATATGTTAAACTAATGATTTGAAGCTTTTCGATATCGATTGCTAAATGCGTGTGTACAACAAAATCGACTTTATACCTAAATATAAGATAACGGAATTCATATAAATATACTGCCGTTATGCCGTTAAGGCTTTATGTAAACTTCATTAAGATAAAGAAGGTTAATTAACTTAAATATGCTAAACCAGTTATTTGAAGCATTTCGATATATATTGCTAAATGTGTAAATACAAGAAAATCGACTTTATACCTAAATACAAGATTACGTAATTCTTCTAAATGCTTTGCCGTTATGCCGTTAAGCCGTTTGTAGACCTCAGTAAGATGAAGAGGGTTAATTAACTTAAATATGTTAAACTAATGATTTGAAGCATTTCGATATCGATTGCTAAATGTGTATGTACAAGTAAATCGATTTTATACCTAAATAAAAGATTACGGAATTCACCCAAATATACTGCCGTTATGGCTTTTTGTAACCTTCGGTAAGATAAAGAAGGCTAATTAACCTAAATATGCTAAACCAGTTATTTAAAGCATTTCGATATCGATTGCTAAATGCGTATATACAAGAAAATCGACTTTATACCTAAATATAAGATTACGGAATTCTTCTACATGCACTGTCGTTATGCCGCCATGGCTTTATATCATCTTCATTACGTTAAAGATGGTTAATTAACGTTAATATGTTAAACTAATGAGTTGAAGCATTT
Source organism: Bactrocera correcta (assembly GCA_027475135.1). NCBI lineage: Eukaryota > Metazoa > Arthropoda > Insecta > Diptera > Tephritidae > Bactrocera > Bactrocera correcta. The sequence goes on from JAPZAG010000679.1 coordinate 29,620, forward strand.
CGATGTCGATTGCTAAATGCGTATATACAAGAAAATCGACTTTATACCTAAATATTAGATTACGGAACTCTTCTAAATGCACTGTCGTTATGCCGCCATGGCTTTATATCACCTTCATTACGTTAAAGAAGGTTAATTAACTTAAATATGTTAAACTAATGATTTGAAGCATGTCGATATCGATTGCTATATGCGTATATACAACAAAATCGACTTTATACCTAAATATTAGTTTACGGAACTCTTCTAAATGCACTGTCGTTATGCCGCCATGGCTTTATATCAACTTCAATACGTTAAAGAAGGTTAATTAACTTAAATATGTTAAACTAATGATTTGAAGCATGTCGATATCGATTGCTAAATGCGTATATACAAGAAAATCTACTTTATACCTAAATATAAGATTACGGAATTCTTCTACATGCACTTTCGTTATGCCGCCATGGCTTTATATCATCTTCATTACGTTAAAGATGGTTATTTAACTTAAATATGTTTAACGAATGATTTGAAGCATTTCGATATCGACTGCTTAATGCGTGTGTACAACAAAATCGACTTTATACCTAAATATAAGATAACGGAATTCATATAAATATACTGCCGTTTTGCCGTTAAGGCTTTATGTAAACTTCATTAAGATAAAGAAAGTTAATTAACTTAAATATGCTAAACCAGTTATTTGAAGCATTTCGATATATATTGCTAAATGTGTAAATACAAGAAAATCGACTTTATACCTAAATGTAAAATTATAACATTACGGATATCTTCTAAATGCACTGCCGTTGTACTGTTAAGGCTTTATGTAGACTTCAGTAAGCTAAAAAGCGTTTATTAACTTCATATGTTAAACTAATGATTTGAAGCATTTCGATATCGATAGCTAAATGTGTATATATAACAAAACCGACTTTATACCTAAATATAAGATTACGGAATTCTTCCAAATGCACTGCCGTTATACCGATTTGGCTTTATATAACCTTCATTACGTTAAAGAAGGTTAACTAACTTTAATATGTTAAACGAATGATTTGAAGCATTTCTATATCGATTGCCAAATGTGTATATACAACAAAACCGACTTTATACCTAAATATAAGATTACGGAATTCTTCTAAATGCACTGCCGTTATGCCGCCATGGCTTTAAGCCAACTTCCGTTCGTTAAAGAAGGTTTATTAACCTAAATATGTTAAAGTAATGATTTGAAGCATTTCGATATCGCTTGCTAAATGTGTATATACAAGAAAATCGAATTTATACCTAAATATAAGATTACGGAATTCTTCCAAATGTACTGTCGTTATGCCGCCATGGCTTTATATCAACTTCAATACGTTAAAGAAGGTTAATTATCTTAAATATGTTAAACTAATGATTTGAAGCATTTCGATATCGATTGCTAAATGCGTATATTTATACAACAAAATCGACTTTATAACTAAATATAAGATTACGGAATTCTTCAAAATGCACTGCCGTTATGCCGCCATTGCTTTATGCCAACTTCAGTCCGTTAAAGAAGGTTTATGAACTTAAATATTTTATACTAATGATTCGAAGCATTTCGGTATCGACTGCTATATGTGTATATACAAGAAAATCGACTTTATGCCTAAATATAAGACTACGGAATTCTTCTACTTGCACTGCCGTTATGCCGCCATGGCTTTATGTTAACTTCAGTGCGTTAAAGAAGCGTTATTAACTTAAATATATTAAACTAATGATTTGAAGCATTTCGATATCGATTGCTAACTGAGTATATACAAGAAAATCGACTTTTTACCAAAATATGAGATAACGGAATTCTTCCGAATGAACTGTCGTTACGCCGTTAAGGATTTTGTAGACTCCAGTAAGATAAAGAGGGTTAATTAGCTTAAATATGTTAAACTAATGATTTGAAGCAATTCGATATCGATTGATAAATGTGTATATACAACAAAATCGACTTTATACCTAAATATAAGATGACGTAATTCTTCTAAATGCTTTGCCGTTATTCCGCCATGGCTTTATATAACTTCAATACGTTAAAGAAGGTTAACTAACTTTAATATGTTAAACTAATGATTTGAAGCACTTCGATATCGATTGCTAAACTTTGTACCTAATATAATATATTTATACCTAAATATAAAATTATAACATTACGGAATTCTTCTAAATGCACTGCCGTTATACCGTTAAGGCTTTACGTAGACTTCAGTAGGCTAAAAAGCGTTTATTAACTTAATATGTTAAACTAATGATATGAAGCATTTCGATATCGATATCTAAATGTGTATATACAAGAAAATCGACTTTATACCTAAATATAAGATTACGGAATTCTTCTACATGCACTGCCGTTATGCCGCCATGGCTATATGCCAACTTCAGATCGTTAAAGAAGGTTTATTAACATAAATATGATAAACGAATGATTTGAAGCATTTCGATATCGCTTGCTAAATGTGTATATACAAGAAAATCGACTTTATACCTAAATATAAGATTACGGAATTCTTCTACATGCACTGCCGTTATGCCGCCATGGCTACATGCCAACTTTAGATCGTTAAAGAAGGTTTATTAACTTAAATATGTTTAAGGAATGATTTGAAGCAATTCGATATCGATTGCTAAATGTGTAAATACAAGAAAATCGACTATATACCTAAATATAAGATTACGGAACTCTTCTACCTGCATTGTCGTTATGCCGCCATGGCTTTATATCACCTTCACTACGTTAAAGAAGGTTAATTAACTTAAATATGTTAAACCAGTTATTTGAAGCATTTCGATATTGATTGCTAAATGTTTATATACAAGAAAATTGACTTTATACCTAAATATAAGACTGCGGAATTCTTCCAAATGTACTGTCGTTATGCCGCCATGGCTTTATATAACTTCAATACGTTAAAGAAGGTTAACTAACTTTAATATGTTAAAATAATGATTTGAAGCATTTCGATATCGATTGCTAAATTTTATACCTAATATAATATATTTATACCTAAATATAAAATTATAACATAACGGAATTCTTCTAAATGCACTGCCGTAAAAAGCGTTTATTAACTTAATATGTTAAACTAATGATATGAAGCATTTCGATATCGATAGCTAAATGTGTATATACAAGAAAATCGACTTTATACCTAAATATAAGATTACGGAATTCTTCTACATGCACTGCCGTTATGCCGCCATGGCTATATGCCAACTTCAGATCGTTAAAGAAGGTTTATTAACATAAATATGATAAACGAATGATTTGAAGCATTTCGATATCGATAGCTATATGTGTATATACAAGAAAATCGACTTTATACCTAAATATAAGATTACGGAATTCTTCTACATGCACTGCCGTTATGCCGCCATGGCTACATGCCAACTTCAGATCGTTAAAGAAGGTTTATTAACTTAAATATGTTTAAAGAATGATTTGAAGCATTTCGATATCTATTGCTAAATGTGTAAATACAAGAAAATCGACTATATACCTAAATATAAGATTACGGAACTCTTCTACCTGCACTGTCGTTATGCCGCCATGGCTTTATATCACCTTCACTACGTTAAAGAAGGTTAATTAACTTAAATATGTTAAACTAATGATTTGAAGCATTTCGATATCGATTGCTAAATGTGTATATACAAGAAAATCGACTTTATACCTAAATATAAGATGACGGAATTCTTCTAAATGCTACTGCCGTTATGCCGCCATGGCTTTATATAACTTCAATACGTTAAAGAAGGTTAACTAACTTTAATATGTTAAATAATGATTTGAAGCATTTCGATATCGATTGCTAAATTTTATACCTAATATAATATATTTATACCTAAATATAAAATTATAACATTACGGAATTCTTCTAAATGCACTGCCGTAAAAAGCGTTTATTAACTTAATATGTTAAACTAATGATATGAAGCATTTCGATATCGATAGCTAAATGTGTATATACAAGAAAATCGACTTTATACCTAAATATAAGATTACGGAATTCTTCTACATGCACTGCCGTTATGCCGCCATGGCTATATGCCAACTTCAGATCGTTAAAGAAGGTTTATTAACATAAATATGATAAACGAATGATTTGAAGCATTTCGATATCGATAGCTATATGTGTATATACAAGAAAATCGACTTTATACCTAAATATAAGATTACGGAATTCTTCTACATGCACTGCCGTTATGCCGCCATGGCTACATGCCAACTTCAGATCGTTAAAGAAGGTTTATTAACTTAAATATGTTTAAAGAATGATTTGAAGCATTTCGATATCTATTGCTAAATGTGTAAATACAAGAAAATCGACTATATACCTAAATATAAGATTACGGAACTCTTCTACCTGCACTGTCGTTATGCCGCCATGGCTTTATATCACCTTCACTACGTTAAAGAAGGTTAATTAACTTAAATATGTTAAACTAATGATTTGAAGCATTTCGATATCGATTGCTAAATGTGTAAATACAAGAAAATCGACTATATACCTAAATATTAAATTACAGAACTCTTCTACCTGCACTGCCGTTATGCTGCCATGGCTTTATATCACCTTCATTACGTTAAAGAAGGTAAACTAACATAAATATGTTAAACTAATGATTTGAAGATTTTCGATATCGATTGCTAAATGTGTAAATACAAGAAAATCGACTATATACCTAAATATAAGATTACGGAACTCTTCTAAATGCACTGCCGTAAAAAGCGTTTATTAACTTAAATATGTTTAAAGAATGATTTGAAGCATTTCGATATCGATAGCTAAATGTGTATATACAAGAAAATCGACTTTATACCTAAATATAAGATTACGGAATTCTTCCAAATGCACTGCCGTTATACCGTTATGGCTTTATGTAAACTTCAGTAAGATAAAGAAGGTTAATTAACTTAAATATGTTAAACTAATGATTTGAAGCATTTCGTTATCGATTGCTAAATGTGTATATACAAGAAAATCGACTTTATACCTAAATATAAGACTACGGAATTCTTCTAAATGCACTGCCGTTATGCCGCCATGTCCTTAAGCCAACTTCAGTTCGTTAAAGAAGGTTTATTAACTTAAATATGTTAAACCAGTTATTTGAAGCATTTCGATATCGATTTCTTAATGCATATATACCAGAAAATCGACTTTATAGCTAAATATAAGACTAGGGAATTCTGCGAAATGTACTGTCGTTATGCCGCCATGGCTTTATATCAACTTCAATACGTTAAAGAAGGTTAATTAACTTAAATATGTTAAACTAATAATTTGAAGCATTTCGATATCGATTGCTAAATGTGTATGTACAACAAAATCGACTTTATACCTAAATATAAGATAACGGAACTCATATAAATATACTGCCGTTATGGCTTTATGTAAACTTCAGTAAGATAAAGAAGGTTAATTAACTTAAATATGCTAAACCAGTTACTTTAAGCATTTCGATATCGATTGCTAAATGTGTATATACAAGAAAATTGACTTTATACCTAAATATAAAATTACAACATTACGGAATTCTCCTAAATGCACTGCCTTTATACCGTTAAGGCTTTATGTAGACTTCAGTAAGCTAAAAAGCGTTTATTTACTTAATATGTTAAACTAATGATATGAAGAATTTCGATATAGATAGCTAAAAGTGTATATACAAGAAAATCGACTTTAATTCTAAATATAAGATTACGGAATTCTTCTACATGCACTGCCGTTATGCCGCCATGGCTATATGCCAACTTCAGATCGTTAAAGAAGGTTTATTAACATAAATATGTTAAACGAATGATTTGAAGCATCTCGATATCGATAGCTAAATGTGTATATACAAGAAAATCGACTTTATACCTAAATATAAGATTACGGAATTCTTCTACATGCACTGCCGTTATGCCGCCATGACTTTATGCCAACTTCAGATCGCTAAAGAAGGTTAATTAACTTAGATATGTTAAACTAATGATTTGAAGTATTTCGTTATCGATTGCTAAATGTTTATATACAAGAAAATTGACTTTATACCTAAATATAAGACTGCGGAATCTCTTCTACCTGCACTGCCGTCATGCCGCCATTGCTTTATATCACCTTCATTACGTTAAAGAAGATTAATTAACTTAAATATGTTAAACTAACGATTTGAAGCATTTCGAATCGATAGCTAAATGTGTGTATACAAGAAAATCGACTTTATACATAAATATAAGACTACGGAATTCTTCCAAATGTATTGTCGTTATGTCGTCATGGCTTTATGCCAACTTCCGTTCGTTAAAAAAGGTTTATTAACTTAAATATGTTAAACTAATGAGGTGAAGCATCTCGATATCGATTGCTAAATATGTATATACAACAAAATCGACTTTATACCTAAATATAAGTTTACGGAATTCTTCCAAATGCACTGCCGTTATACCGTTATGGCTTTATGTAAACTTCAGTAAGATAAAGAAGGTTAGTTAACTGAAATATGTTAAACTAATGATTTGAAGCATTTCGATATCGATTGCTAAATGTGTATATACAACAAAATCGACTTTATACCTAAATATAAGATAACGGAATTCTTCTAAATGCACTGCCGTTATGCCGCCATGGCTTTATGTCATCTTCAATACGTTAAAGAAGGTTAATTAACTTAAATATGTTAAGCTAATGATTTGAAGCATTTCGGTATCGATTGCTAAATGTGTATATACAAGAAAGTCGAATTTATACCTAAACATAAGTAAATAAATACGAGGTTTTTTTTATACAAAACTCGCGGCACTTACCAATAGTTTTGCGCGTAGCGACGACCTTTTGTCAAAACGAATTAAAAAAACTGCGGGATAATCGGTTGGCGGATGGTTACAAGCGCACGGATCGTAATCGAATGAGAGTGGCGCCTAGTCCGTCGGTCCCTTTTGTTATTTTTTGTGCGGTGTCCTCATGTGTGTTGAGTTCGTGATGCGTTGGTGTGTGTGGGGTGAGATGATGACGTGTGGAGTTGGTGTGTGTGCGATGAGAGGATGATGTGTCGAGTTGGTGTGTGTGCGATGAGTATTGGTGTAGAGGTGTGGAGTATGATGTGTGGATGATGTGGATGGTGTAACCGTGTTGAGTATGGTGTGTACGTTATTATATTAAGGGGGGTCAGGTGCTCATTTAGCCATCCCGGCCCCCCTAAACGACTGTTTAGTCTAAAAGGCGCTGCAACTGTTGCAGCGTTGCCACAACGCCCCGTAGACCGACGAGGTGGTGGTCCAGCCTGCCGACGCCGCAACGAGGTTACGCTTCGCTGGGGCGCGCCACGAGCTGCGGATTGGAAGCGGGGTATGCGGCCTTGCTGGATGGGTGGCCGATTCATTTCGCGTGCCGTGCTGCGATGTAGCAGCGTGTGATGCGGCCGGTGGCATATTTGGCACCGCCCTCGTGACTCACACGCTGCAGTTCCATGGGTATGTGACAGGCAGTTATGGCAATGCCCGTGAGCCTGGGCCACTTGCTGCCGTTGCACGGGTCGCATACCCCTAAATATGCCACAATGGTGCAGGCGATGTGGGCGCCGACAGATGGGGCACCTTAGGGCTTCCGTGGTCCGTGATGGGGGTGGTGGTGGTTGAGTGCCACCACGAAGTGCGGATTGAGGGGCCGATGCAGACGCGGTCGCCAGTACCGGTGCCGGCATTGTTGCCGGTGCAGTTGCCGGCGTCGTTGCCACCACAGTTCGGGGCGCTGGAGTAGGCATGGTGCGTGGCGCATTGGTAACCCGAGCTGTTGGCGCGCCACTCAGTTGGGGGTAGACAATCATCGTGGATGAGGACACAGTCTCCAAGTTTAGGCGCCTGTTCAGGAGTCTTCCAGCGGTATCTTTTGTGGAGATCCTTTATATATTCGTCGTTCCATCGGCGGCTGAAATCATGATGGATAATTTTAATTCGTTCCCATCGATTTAATAGAGATAGCGACTCCACGCCTGGCTCAGGAATGGCCAGGATGGGTGCTCCTTTTAGAAAATGCCCTAGAGTTAAGGCGGTGAAATCTGAGGGGTCTTGCGATAGTACTGTGAGGGGCCGTGAATTGAGAACGGCTTCAATTCGATTTAATAGCGTCGTGAACCCTTCGTAATTGAATTTATAATTTCCAGCTACCCGTTTGAAATGGGTTTTGAAGCTTTTTACAGCTGATTCCCATAAACCGCCCATATGGGGAGCGCTTGGGGGTATAAATTGCCAATTGATACCTTGAGGGGCGTACTTTTGAACGATGTCGAGGGGACACTTGTTTTAAAAAATCCACAAATTGCTTTTCTGTGGCTCGTTGAGCCCCGATAAAGGTTTTGCCACATCGCTCGCGATTTTTGATGGGTAGCCACGTCGAGCGACGAAGCGAGCAAATGCCGCGAGAAAAGCATCCGTCGTCAGATTACTACATAGCTCAAGATGTACTGCCTTTGTCGTGAAACATACAAAGACAGCCACATAGCCTTTCATGAGAGTGGGAGACCTTAACATGGACGCCTTTACTTGGAAAGGCCCAGCAAAATCAACACCTGTTGTGGTGAAAGGCAAAGCGAAATTGCAGCGTTCCGGTGGAAGTGCTGCCATAATCTGCGTTCGCATCTTCTGTTTGTGCATAGTGCAAATCTTGCATGTGAAGATGCACTTCTTGATTTGCGGCTTAAGACGGGGGATATAATACTCCTGGCGTACCATCTGTTGCATGAGACGATGTTCGGCGTGTAGCATTAAGATGTGGATGTAGTGGAGGAACAGTGTGGCAAATGATGACCTCTCTGGGATTATTATGGGATGGCGTTCGTTATATGTTAGGCTCGAATTAGCAAGCCGACCATTGGCCCGAAGCAGACCTTTCGTGTCCAGAAATGGGTTGAGGACTAAGAGTGAGCTCTTTTTATCAATCGGCTTCGATTCTCTTAGTAGTGATATGTCGCGGCTGAAATAGCGCGCTTGTGTATATGTTATTAGTGCGACCTTTGCCTTTTGTAACTCTAGGTGCGTCACTGTGTTGCATGGGAAATTATGTGATCCCTTAACTTTTCTTTTGAGTTGTTCTATGAATTTGAACATATAAGCGACTACTCTGAGCGCTTTTGGAAACGAGGAAAATCGTTTAAGGATGTCGGCATCATCCAATAATGTGTGAAAGGTGGCGATTTTTCGACCTTCTGGGGCGATAATGTTGCGCATCGGGGGCCATTCCACCAGAGGGTGGTAGTGGCAAGGTGCAGTGGCTTGCACCCTCTTGTACCTAGATCGGCAGGATTGTCAGCACTGGCTACGTGACGCCAAGTGGCTGATCCCACTAGGTCAAGAATTTGAGACGTTCGGTTAGAAATATACGTCTTCCATGCATGTGGTGGTTTTTCCAACCAGGCTAGTACAATTTCTGAATCGGACCACATATATAGTTTGCATTTTGTCATATTTAAATGCATTTGCACCATGGCTACTAATTTTGAAAGTAGTAGTGCGCCACATAACTCAAGTCGTGGAAGACTTATAGTTTTTAAAGGTGCCACCTTTGCTTTTGCTACTAATAAGTGGCTTGTGGTCGTGGTATCACTTTGCTAGCGCACATAGATAGTAGCGCAATATGCCTTTTCTGAGGCGTCACAAAAGCCATGTAATTCGACTTTGTGCTCGGGGGAGTAGTTTACCCATCGTGGAATTTGTATCTGAGAAATGTCATTCAGATTTTTTGCGAACTGGGACCATTTTTCTAAGCAAAGAGGTTTCACTTGTTCGTCCCAGTCGGTTCCATCTAGCCATAATTCTTGTATTAAGATTTTCGCTTGGATCATAATTGGCGAAAGCCATCCTGCGGGGTCGAAAAGTTTTGCCACCGAGGATAAAATCTGTCTTTTCGTTATGGCTGGTAATGCGGATATGGACTCTGTCGTGTATGAGAACTGGTCCGATATCGCATTCCATTGGATGCCTAGCGTTTTTGTTGTACTTTCCTTTTCGAATATAAGGAAATTGGTGTCCAACAAATTTTCGTTTGGAATATTTTTGAGTATATTCGGGTGATTTGCCGTAATCTTTTTTAAAGGAAACCCTGCGGACTTGAGGGCTTTTAATACCTGTGATAAGGCCTCGTATGCTTGTGGAAGGGTGTGACTTCCAGACAGAATATCGTCCAAATACGTTTGAGTTTTCAACACTTCAGTTGCCAGAGGAAACTCTGACTTTGTGTTGTCTGCCAATTCGTGGAGAGCTCGAATGGCTAAATATGGTGTACAGTTAACGCCAAATGTAACTGTTTTTAATTTGAAGTCGCGTAAAGGACTGGTGGGGGATCTTCGGAACATAATACGTTGAAAATCTTGGTCGTCTTTATGTACGCCTATTTGCCGATACATTTTTTCAACGTCCCCATTGAATACGTATTTGTATATACGCCAATTTAATATCAGAAGCATTAAATCTGGTTGTAGAGTGGGTCCCGTAAATAGGATATCATTTAGGGAATTCCCTGAACTAGTGGTTTTCGAGGCATTAAAAACAACTCTTACTTTTGTTGTTTTTTTGTCTGGCTTCACTACTGCGTGATGTGGCAGATAAAAGGAGTAGTATTTGCCGTTGACGATTTTCTCCTCTGGGCTTATTTCCTCCATGTGATCTAAATGGAGGTATTCTTCTAACACACCATCATATTCAGATTTGAGTTCGCCTTTTTTAAGTAGGTTTCTTTCCATACTTAGAAACTGCTGAATTGCAGAGGTGCGAGAGTGACCTAAGGCGAGTGTGTTAGGAAATTGTTGCTTGATCTAGTAGTTGTGGCTTTGTAAAAATCCTCACAATACTGATCTTCCGGGGTTGTGACTGATACGGGGGGGAGTTCTTCTAGTTCCCAAACGTTTTTCAATTGTGAATTGAGGTACTCGTTTGAGACTTCCTCAACTTGAGTTGTTAATGTTGTAACTGGTTCCGCAACTTGTCCGCTTAGGACCCATCCGAAAATGGTATTTTGCGCCAGAAGTGTTTCGGTAATTTTCTCAATACCTTTGAGAATAATTTGTGGTATTAGATCGCTGCCTAATAGTAGATCTATTTGAGCGGGGGTGTTGCAGTTGGGGTCTGCTAGCTTTAGGTGTGAAACCTTTTGCCAATGTTGGCTATTTATGTGATAGCTAGGTAACATATTGGTTAATTGCGGTAAGACAATAGCTTCTGCTTGTATGCGCTTATCCGCTTTGGGGAAAAGAGGGTAATGGGGCAGATTTTATTTGAGTTTTGAACAACTCTTCCGCCCATTCCCGTGATTTCAAAGTTGGCCAGTTTTGTTGGTAACTGTAGCCTGTTTTGTGCCCTAGACGCTATAAAGGATCGTTGTGATCCTTGGTCTATTAAGGCTCGGAGTTTAAACAGTTCTCCTCGGTGCTCAATGGAGACAACTGCTGTGGGTAAAAGTACCTTACTGTGATTTTCGCTATGTAGCGATTGGGTTTTTAACGCCTTTGAGCAGCATGGTGCTTCTTGGCAGTTTTCTGAATTTGTTGTGGCAACTAATCCTGTTGCTCGTTTAACGTTTGCATTGTTTGGGGGTGAGCTGGAAAAATTTGTTATATGCAACATAGAATGATGTCTTTTATGGCAATAAACGCAATTAAATTTGCTTTCGCAATCTTTAAGCGTATGCGCATGTGACATACAGTTGGTACATAATTTTTTCGATCTTACGAAATTGTTTCGTTCGCTAACATTCATTTTTTTGAATTTTTCGCATAATTTTAATTTGTGACCTCCTCTGCACAGTTCGCATGCGTTTGTTTCTATTGTTCGGAAGAGAACGATTGATTTTTGAAAAAGTTTCTATTTGAATTATTGTGGTTACTTGCTTGGGGTCTATTGAAGCTTCTATTAAGGTCGTTTTGAACGTTTTTCGTTCTTACTAGTTTTTTATCTACCCTTTCTGCAATTTCGTATTGGGTAGTAAGAAATTCTTTCATTTGCTGCCACGTTGGGCACTTTCTTCGCGATGAGAGCGATTGCTCCCATAAAAGTAACGATTTTTCTGGTAATGCAGCTGTGCATATATTTACCAGAATGGGGTCCCAATTATCTGTGGGAATATTCTGTGTCGATAAAATCGACAAACAATTTGAAACCGTGGATTGAAGCTTTATGAACTCTTCACTGGTTTCTTTCTGAATTTTTGGTAAATTCATTAGTATCGTCACTTGCTTGTCGACCAATATTCTCTCGTTTTCATAACGTGCTTTTAGAGCTTCCCAAGCAAAATTAAAATTTTCGTCATTCAAAGCGAACTGTTTGACTATTACGCCTGCCTGACCTTTGGTTTTGTATCTGAGATGATACAATTTCTGTGCTTGTGATAATTTAGGATGGTTTATGTACACAGCTGTAAACATGTCCCGGAAGGACGGCCACTGTTCATAACCACCATGAAATATATCTGTGTCGCATACTGGCACTTTAAGGTGAATACCTGAACTTGCCTCTTGGGCTTGTCTTTGTGGCAGCTCTACTCTCGGTTGTGGAGTAGGTGCAATTGCTCTTAATAGCTTTAGTTGATCAGAAATCATTGCTTTTGTGTCTTTGAACTGGTCTAGGCAGTGTTCATACTTGGTGTAAGCTGATGATTTAAAATTTTCGGGTAGATCTGAGTCGTCAGATTCTACGATTGCGTCATATGCCGCTTGGAGACGTGACCAAAAATTGTCTAAATTGTCCTTTTTAATTTCTAAGACCGATTCAGAATTGTCTTGAATCGGTGAAGATGAAAATCGAGTGCAGTATCGTATCAAACTGTCACTCTCAGCAATGAATTTTGTATAAGAAATATCTTTACCCCTCTTTTGTTTTGTGGCACCTTGCTTTGAGCGTGTAGCTTCAGCAGGTGTACATGGGCTCTTTTCTTCTAAAACCATTTTTGGAACTTTTAGTGATTCTATTGCTTTAGATTCTTTTGAATCTGAACTCATTTAGAAAATGTTTTGAAATAATTTAAAATGTCTAAGTGTACTAGACTAATAGATGTACAGAAATAGTTTTGTATATAATATAGAAAAAAAAGCTCTTTTGTATGCAAGAGTTTCAAAGAGAATTAATAAAACCAATGGCTTTTTGATAGCCGAACTTTCAAAATGTTTTTGTATATATGTATGTATATGTACTTATATGTTTGGACGCGAACTCTTTTGCTTAAATAAGAGTTTTGAACGAAATGTTTAGACGTGAACTCTTTTATATAAATAAGAGTTTTCCAAATCACGTAAAGAATCTCGCTTAAATTTGATATTGTTATTTATTATAGACCGGAAATTTTTATATGTTTATTTTTCTATGTATTTTTGTTTTATATATATTTTATGTCCAAATTTCCTATAGGGTATACCTATAGGTGGATCTTTTATCTATTATGTGCTAATGAGCGCTCGTTTTAGAGATCACTGCACTTTGTACATATGCATGTATGTACATATGTATTACGCTTTTGGTTTTTTGCACAATCCTGCTTGTTTTTGTTGATCAAAAATCAAGGGGTATTGCGGGAAATATGCCAATGTGGACTTTGAATATCTTTTATACGCAATCCTGCTTGGTTTTGTTAGACGAAAACCAAGGGGTATCGCGGAATATATGCCAATGTGGACTTTGAAGCAGTGAGCGTATCTACATATGCGACGATACTTATGTACAAATTTTGTATTTTATAAAAATCCTTTTTGTTATATTTATTGTTATATAATTGTACCCAATGTCGATTGGGTGTTTGTATATATTGTCTATATTGATATGCGCCCGTATGTGCATATATATATACGCGTATATATATATATGTCTATGTGTTTGTACGAAAAACAGCGAAAAGAGAATTAACCCACCGCAGGTAATTTTCTCATATACACTAGGTTTTATGTATATATATGTATATATTTAAGTAATCGCGTCGCATATACAAGTGTATGTATATGCATATGTTCGCAGAGATAAGAAGCCGCGAAAAGAGAGTTTGATAATATTTTAATATTAGATCTGAATGTACATATGTATATTTGAAATGTGTTGATTTGTGTATGGTTTTATTTAGCGAAGAGCAAGTTATGCTCTTTATATGTTATAGAGGTATATGTAACATATATGTATGTGTGTATGTATGATATACAATTTATTTGCGCATATACTCTTGTTTTTTTTTTTTTTTTGTGATTGTACCAAACTGCTTTGTTAGCGGCTTTTCAGTTTTTACCGTAAAATAAACCGAAAACAGTCTGGAAACGGTCTTTAATACTTTTCCGACCGTAATTTTGGTCTGACCGCAATTTTAATAGTCTGATATCAGAACATACATATATGTATACATATAATATAAAAATTTAAATGAAACGAATCAACTCACTTTGCTTTCCGCCAGGGGCTTTTGGGGATGTTGTGAGTTTACGTGTGTATCTAATGTGTGGGTGGTGTGCGTGTGCCTGTATGTGTGCCAGTGCTTGTGCTTCGCTTGCTTCTCCAGTTCTCCTGTCCTATTGTTGCTGGTGTTGTAACCTGTATTTTTGTATTCCTTTTTTTTTTTTCTTTTGTTTGTAGGTTATATGTCACTGCACTATCACCGATTATGTGTATGTATGTATGTATGTATAAAGCAGGTGTTAATTATTTCTTTTACTCTGCTCTTTCTCACATCACCTCACTTTTTGTTACCCCTCTTTTTAGTTATTAATATTTTTTTTTCTTTTTCGCTTGTGGGTCGTTTCAATTCACTGTCACTTTACATACATATGTACATACTCGTATATGTATTGTATGTGTATATCAATATTAACACTGCACTTTGCCACCACACTTTGTTTAAGGTTTTATCCAGCATGCACATTTGTACATACATACATATGTAGATATGAAATTTTTTTTTTTTTCCAATATGTTGGCTTTTATTTAAACCACGTCACCTACGTTTTTTGCGCAATTTTAACAATTTTTTTTTTTCTTGTATCCACCAACGGTTTTCCTAACTGCGTCACCTCACCACCGTTGTCTTTTCACTTTCTTATATGTACATATGTATCCACTGACGGTTTATTTAGTTACCGTTTTAAAATGTGTCACCTCACTACCGTTGTCTTTCCACAAAATTTTGCACTCTTTTTTTTTCCCAACGGCTTTTTCACTTTTTTATTGTTTTTTTTTTTTTGGTTTAACAGGTTTTTCACATATTTGTTTAAACAGTTTTAAACTCAGTTATTTCCACTTTTTGTTTTAACAGTTGCAAACACCGGGTTTTTTTTTTCCTTATTTGTTGCAACTCCGGGTTGTCACTAACACAATTTTTTTTTTTTTGTTTTTGATTTAACAAAATCACGCGCGTTACCGTGACCGATTTTTAAGATTAATATTGTTATTATTTTTTTTTTTTTATCTTTTATGTTTCACTGTTACCACTACTGCCGTCCGGTACGGCTCGAAGGACCATAAATAAATACGAGGTTTTTTTTTATACAAAACTCGCGGCACTTACCAATAGTTTTGCGCGTAGCGACGACCTTTTGTCAAAACGAATTAAAAAAACTGCGGGATAATCGGTTGGCGGATGGTTACAAGCGCACGGATCGTAATCGAAAGAGAGTGGCGCCTAGTCCGTCGGTCCCTTTTGTTATTTTTTGTGCGGTGTCCTCATGTGTGTTGAATTCGTGATGCGTTGGTGTGTGTGGGATGAGATGATGACGTGTGGAGTTGGTGTGTGTGCGATAGAGGATGATGTGTGGAGATGGTGTGTGTGCGATGAGTATTGGTGTAGAGGTGTGGAGTATGATGAGTGGATGATGTGGATGGTGTAACCGTGTTGAGTATGGTGTGTACGTTATTATATTAAGGGGGGTCAGGTGCTCTTTTAGCCAATAAAATTACGGAATTCTTCCAAATGTACGGTCGTTATGCCGCCATGGCTTTATATCAACTTCAATACGTTAAAGAAGGTTAATTAACTTAAATATGTTAAACTAATGATTTGAAGCATTTCGATATCGATTGCTAAATGCGTATATTTATACAACAAAATCGACTTTATACCTAAATATAAGATTACGGAATTCTTCTAAATGAACTGCCGTTATGCCACCATAGCTTTATATCAACTTCAATACGTTAAAGAAGGTTAATTAACTTAAATATGTTAAACTAATGATTTGAAGCATTTCGATATCGGTTGCTATATGTATATATACAACAAAATCGATTTTATACCTAAATATAAGATAACGGAATTCTTCTAAATGCACTGCCGTTATGCCGCCATGGCTTTATGTCAACTTCAATACGTTAAAGAAGGTTAATTAACTTAAATATGTTAAACTAATGACTTGAAGCATTTCGGTATCGATTGCTAAATGTGTATATACAAGAAAGTCGACTTTATACCTAAGTATAAGATAAAGGAATTCTTCTAAAGACTGCTTTATTAACTTTATATTAAACTTAATGATTTAAAGCATTTGATATTTAATTGCTAAATGAGATTTAACATTTGAAATCGACAAATTTATATAAATATAAGATTACGGAATTCTTCCAAGTGCACTGCCGTTAAACCGTTATGGCTTTATGTAAACTTCAGTAAGATAAAGAAGGTTAATTAACTTAAATATGTTAAACTAATGACTTTTAAGCATTTCGATATCGATAGCTAAAAGTGTATATACAAGAAAATCGACTTTATACCTAAATATAAAATTACGAAATTCTTCTAAATGCACTACCGTTATGCCGCCATGGCTTTATATTAACTTCAATACGTTAAAGAAGGTTAATTAACTTAAATATGTTAAACTAATGATTTGAAGCACTTTTGATATGGATTGCTATATGTATATATACAAGAAAATCGACTTTATACCTAAATATAAGATTACGGAATTCTTCTAAATGCACTGTCGTTATGCCGTTAAGGCTTTTTTATGACTTCAATACGATTTAAAAAAGGTTAATTAACTTAAATATGTTAAACTAATGATTTGAAGCATTTCGATATGGATTGCTAAATGAGTATATACAAGAAAATCGACTTTATACCTAAATATAAGATTTCGGAATTCTTCTAAATGCACTGCAGTTATACCGTTAAGGCTTTATATAAACTTTTAGTACGTTAAAGAAGGTTAATTAACTTAAATATGCTTTAAAATAATGATTTGAAGCATTTCGATATCGATTGCTAAATGTGTATGTACAAGAAAATCGATTTTATACCTAAGTAAAAGATTACGAATTCTTCCAAATATATCTGCCCTTATGCCGTTATGGCTTTATGTAAACTTCAGTAAGATAAAGAAGGTTAATTAACTTTAATATGTTAAACTAATGATTTGAAGCATTTCGATATCGATTGCTAAATGTGTATATACAAGAAAATCGACTTTATCCCTAAATAGAAGATTACGAAATTCTTCTAAATTACACTGCAGTTATACCGTTAAGGCTTTATATAAATTCAGTACGTTAAAGAAGTTTAATTTACTTAAATATGCTAAACTAATGATTTGAAGCATTTCGATATCGATTGCTAAATGTGTATGTACAAGAAAATCGATGTTATACCTAAGTAAAAGATTACGGAATTCACCCAAATATATACTGCCGTTATGCCGTATGGCTTTATGCAAAATTCAGTAAGATAAAAAGGTTAATTAACTTTAAATATGTTAAACTAATGATTTGAAGCATTTCGATATTGATTGCTAAATGTGTATATACAAGAAAATCGACTTTATACCTAAATAGAAGATTACGAAATTCTTCCTAATTCACTGCAGTTATACCGTTAAGGCTTTATATAAATTTCAGTACGTTAAAGAAGTTTAATTTACTTAAATATGCTAAACTATGATTTGAAGCATTTCGATATCGATTGCCAAATGTGTATATACAAGAGAATCGACTTTATACCTAATTATAAGATTACGGAATTCTTCTAAATGCACTGCCGTTATGCCGCCATGGCTTTGTATCACCTTCAATACGTTAAAGAAGATTTATTAACTTAAATATGTTACACTAATGATTTGAAGCATTTCGATATCGATTGCTAAATGTGTATATACAAGAAAATCGAATTCATATCTAAATGTAAGATTACGTAGTTCTTCTAAATGCACTGCCGTTATGCCGCCATGGCTTTATGTCAACTTCAATACGTTAAAGAAGGTTAATTAACTTAAATATGTTAAACTAATGATTTGAAGCATTTCGATATCGCTTGCTAAATGTGTATTTACAAGAAAATCGAATTTATACCTAAACATAAGATTACGGAATTCTTCCAAATGTACTGTCGTTATGGCTTTATATCAACTTCAATACGTTAAAGAAGGTTAATTAACTTAAATATGTTAAAATAATGATTTGAAGCATTTCGATATCGCTTGCTAAATGAGTATATACAAGAAAATCGAATTTATACCTAAACATAAGATTACGGAATTCTTCCAAATGTACTGTCGTTATGGCTTTGTATCACCTTCAATACGTTAAAGAAGGTTAATTAACTTAAATGTTTAAAATAATGATTTGAAGCATTTCGATATCGATTGCAAATTGTGTATATACAAGAAACTCGATTTTATACCTAAATATAAAATTACGGAAATCTTCCAAATGCACTGCCGTTGTGGCTTTATATCAACTTCAATACGTTAAAGAAGGTTAATTAACTTAAATATGTTAAACTAATGATTTGAAGCATTTCGATATCGATTGCGAAATATATATATACAAGAAAATCGACTTTATACCTAAATATGAGATTAGGGAATTCTTCCCAATGTACTGTCGTTAAGCCGCCATGGCTTTGTAACATCTTCAATACGTTAAAGAAGGTTAATTATTTTAAATATGTTAAACTTATGGTTTGAAGCATTTCGATATCGACTGCTAAATGTGTAAATACATAAAAATCGACTTTATACCAAAAAATAAAATTATAACTTTACGGAATTCTTCTAAATGCACTGGCGTTATACCGTTAAGGCTTTATGTAGACTTCAGTAAGCTAAAAAAATTTTATTATCTTAATGTGTTAAACTAATGATTTGAAGCATTTCGATATCGATAGCTAAATGCGTATATACAAGAAAATCGACTTTATACCTAAATATGAGATTACGGAATTCTTCTACATGCACTGCCGATATGCCGCCATGGCTATATGCCAACTTCAGATCGTTAAAAACGGTTTATTTACTTAAATATGTTAAACTTATGAGATGAAGCATTTCGATATCGATTGCTAAATGTGTATATACAACAAAATCGACTTTTTACCTTAATATAAGATTACGGAATTCATCCAAATGCACTGCCGTTATACCGTTATGGCTTTATGTAAACTTCAGTAAGATAAAGAAGGTTAATTAACTTAAATATGTAAAGCTAATGATTTGAAGCATTTCGTTATCGATTGCTAAATGTGTATATACAAGAAAATCGACTTTATACCTAAATATAAGATAATGGAATTCTTCTAAATGAACTGCCGTTATGCCGTTAAGGCTTTTGTAGACTTCAGCAAAATAAAGATGTTTAATTAACTTAAATATAGTAAACTAATGATTTGAAGCATTACGATATCGATTGCTAAATGTGTATATACAACAAAATCGACTTTATACTTAAATATAAGATTACCGAATTCTTCTACATGCACTGCCGTTATGCCGCCATGGCTTTATGTTAACTTCAGTGCGTTAAAGAAGCTTTATTAACTTAAATATATTAAACTAATGATTTGAAGCATTTCGATATCGATTGCTAAATGAGTATTACAAAAAATCGACTTTATACCTAAATATAAGATTACGGAATTCTTCTAAATGCACTGCAGTTATACCGTTAAGGCTTTATGATGACTTCAATACGTTTAAGAAGGTTATTAACTTAAATATGTTAAACTAATGATTTGAAGCATTTCGATATCGATTGCTAAATGCGTATATACAAGAAAATCGACTTTATACCTAAATATAAGATATACGGAATTCTTCTAAATGCACTGCGTTATACCGCCATGGCTTTATATCACCTTCATTACGTTAAAGAAGGTTAATTATTTTAAATATGTTAAACTAATGATTTGAAGAATTTCGATATCGATTGCTAAATGCGTATATACAACAAATTCGGCTTTATATCTAAATATAAGATTACGGAATTCTTCTAAATGCACTGCCGTTATGCCGTTAAGGCTTTTGTAGACTTCAGTAAAATAAAGATGTTTAATTAACTTAAATATAGTAAACTAATGATTTGAAGCATTTCGATATCGATTGCTAAATGTGTATATACAACAAAATCGACCTTGCACTTAAATATAAGATTAAGGAATTCTTCTAAATGCACTGCTGTTATGCCGCCGTGGCTTTATGTTAACTTCAGTGCGTTAAAGAAGCTTTATTAACTTAAATATATTAAACTAATGATTTGAAGCATTTCGATATCGGATGCTAAATGAGTATATACAACAAAATCGACTTTATACTTAAATATAAGATTAAGGAATTCTTCTAAATGCACTGCAGTTATACCGTTAAGGCTTTATGTGAACTTCAGTAAGATATAGAAGGTTAATTAACCTAAATATGCTAAACCAGTTATTTGAAGCATTTCGATATCGATTGCTTAATGCGTATATACAACAAAATCGAATTTATACCTAAATATAAGATTACGGAATTCTTCTTAATGCACTGTCGTTAGGCCGCCATGGCTTTATATCACCTTCATTACGTTAAAGAAGGTTAATTATTTTAAATATGTTAAACTAATGATTTGAAGAATTTCGATATCGATTGCTAAATTCGTATATACAACAAATTCGGCTTTATATCTAAATATAAGATTACGGAATTCTTCGAAATACACTGCCGTTATGCCGTTATGCCGTTATGGCTTTATATAAATTTCAGTACGTTAAAGAAGGTTAATTTACTTAAATATGCTAAACTAATGATTTGAAGCATTTCGATATTGATTGCTAAATGTGTATGTACAAGAAAATCGATTTTATACCTAAATAAAAGATTACGGAATTCAGCCAAACATACTGCCGTTATGCCGTTATGGCTTTATGTAAACTTCAGAAAGATAGAGGGGGCTAATTAACCTAAATATGCTAAACCAGTTATATGAAGCATTTCGATATCGATTGCTTAATGTGTATATACAACAAAATCGACTTTATACCTAAATATAAGATTACGGAATTCTTCTAAATGAACTGCCGTTATGCCGCCATGGCTTTATATCAACTTCAATACGTTAAAAAAGGTTAATTAACTTAAATATGTTAAAGTAATGATTTGACGCATTTCGATATCGATTGCTAAATGTATATATACAACAAAATCGACTTTATACCTAAATATAAGATAACGGAATTCTTCTAAATGCACTGCCGTTATGCCGCCATGGCTTTATGTCAACTTCAATACGTTAAAGAAGGTTACTTAACTTAAATATGTTAAACTAATGATTTGAAGCATTTCGGTATCGATTGCTAAATGTGTATATACAAGAAAATCGACTTTATACCTTAGTATAAGCTAACGGAGTTCTTCTAAAAAGCTTTATTAACTTAAATATGTTAAACTAATGATTTAAAGCATTTCGATATCGATTGCAAAATGAGTATATACAAGAAAATCGACTTTACACCTAAATATAAGATTACGGAATTCTTCCAAGTGCACTGCCGTTATACCGTTATGGCTTTATGTAAACTTCAGTAAGATTAAGAAGGTTAATTAACTTAAATATGTTAAACTAATGATTTGTAGATTTTCGATATCGATTGCTAAATGTGTAAATATAAGAAAATCGACTATATACCTAAATATAAGATTACGAAATTCTTCTACATGCACTGTCGTTATGGCTTTATATCACCTTCAATACGTTAAAGAAGGTTAATTAACTTAAATATGTTAAAATAATGATTTGAAGCATTTCGATATCGCTTGCTAAATGTGTATTTACAAGAAAATCGAATTTATACCTAAACATAAGATTACGGAATTCTTCCAAATGTACTGTCGTTATGGCTTTATATCACCTTCAATACGTTAAAGAAGGTTAATTAACTTAAATGTTTAAAATAATGATTTGAAGCATTTCGATATCGATTGCAAATTGTGTATATACAAGAAAATCGATTTTATACCTAAATATAAAATTACGGAAATCTTCCAAATGCACTGCCGTTATGGCTTTATATCAACTTCAATACGTTAAAGAAGGTTAATTAACTTAAATATGTTAAACTAATGATTTGAAGCATTTCGATATCGATTGCGAAATATATATATACAAGAAAATCCACTTTATACCTAAATATGAGATTAGGGAATTCTTCCCAATGTACTGTCGTTAAGCCGCCATGGCTTTGTAACATCTTCAATACGTTAAAGAAGGTTAATTATTTTAAATATGTTAAACTTATGGTTTGAAGCATTTCGATATCGACTGCTAAATGTGTAAATACATAAAAATCGTTTTTATACCAAAAAAAAAAATTATAACTTTACGGAATTCTTCTAAATGCACTGGCGTTATACCGTTAAGGCTTTATGTAGACTTCAGTAAGCTAAAAAGTTTTTATTATCTTAATATGTTAAACTAATGATTTGAAGCATTTCGATATCGATAGCTAAATGCGTATATACAAGAAAATCGACTTTATACCTAAATATGAGATTACGGAATTCTTCCACATGCACTGCCGTTATGCCGCCATGGCTATATGCCAACTTCAGATCGTTAAAGACGGTTTATTAACTTAAATATGTTAAACTTATGAGATGAAGCATTTCGATATCGATTGCTAAATGTGTATATACAACAAAATCGACTTTTTACCTTAATATAAGATTACGGAATTCATCCAAATGCACTGCCGTTATACCGTTATGGCTTTATGTAAACTTCAGTAAGATAAAGAAGGTTAATTAACTTAAATATGTAAAGCTAATGATTTGAAGCATTTCGTTATCGATTGCTAAATGTGTATATACAAGAAAACCGACTTTATACCTAAATATAAGATAATGGAATTCTTCTAAATGCACTGCCGTTATGCCGCCATGGCTTTATGTCAACTTCAATACGTTAAAGAAGGTTTATTAACTTAAATATGTTAAACTAATGAATTGAAGCATTTCGGTATCGATTGCTAAATGTGTATATACAAGAAAGTCGAATTTATACCTAAACATAAGATTACGGAATTCTTCCAAATGTACGGTCGTTATGCCGCCATGGCTTTATATCACCTTCATTACGTTAAAGAAGGTTAATTAACTTAAATATGTTAAACTAATGATTTGAAGCATTTCGATATCGCTTGCTAAATGTGTATTTACAAGAAAATCGAATTTATACCTAAACATAAGATTACGGAAATCTTCCAAATGTACTGTCGTTATGGCTTTATATCACCTTCAATACGTTAAAGAAGGTTAATTAACTTAAATGTGTTAAACTTATGATTTGAAGCATTTCGATATCGCTTGCTAAATGTGTATATACAAGAAAATCGATTTTATACCTAAATATAAGATTACGGAAATCTTCCAAATGCACTGCCGTTATGGCTTTATATCAACTTCAATACGTTAAAGAAGGTTAATTAACTTAAATATGTTAAACTAATGATTTGAAGCATTTCGATATCGATTGCGAAATATATATATACAAGAAAATCGACTTTATACCTAAATATAAGAATAGGGAATTCTTCCCAATGTACTGTCGTTAAGCCGCCATGGCTTTGTGACAACTTCAATACGTTAAAGAAGGTTAATTATTTTAAATATGTTAAACTAATGGTTTGAAGTATTTCGATATCGATTGCTTAATGTGTAAATAAAAGATAATCGACTTTATACCTAAAAATAAAATTATAACTTTACGGAATTCTTCTAAATGCACTGGCGTTATACCGTTAAGGCTTTATGTAGACTTCAGTAAGCTAAAAAGTTTTTATTATCTTAATATGTTAAACTAATGATTTGAAGCATTTCGATATCGATAGCTAAATGCGTATATACAAGAAAATCGACTTTATACCTAAATATGAGATTACGGAATTCTTCTACATGCACTGCCGTTATGTCGCCATGGCTATATGCCAACTTCAGATCGTTAAAGACGGTTTATTAACTTAAATATGTTAAACGATTGATTTGAAGCATTTTGATATCGATTGCTAAATGTGTATATACAACAAAATCGACTTTTTACCTTAATATAAGATTACGGAATTCATCCAAATGCACTGCCGTTATACCGTTATGGCTTTATGTAAACTTCAGTAAGATAAAGAAGGTTAATTAACTTAAATATGTAAAGCTAATGATTTGAAGCATTTTGTTATCGATTGCTAAATGTGTATATACAAGAAAACCGACTTTATACCTAAATATAAGATAATGGAATTCTTCTAAATGCACTGCCGTTATGCCGCCATGGCTTTATGTCACCTTCAATACGTTAAAGAAGGTTAATTAACTTAAATATGTTAAACTAACGAATTGAAGCATTTCGGTATCGATTGCTAAATGTGTATATACAAGAAAGTCGAATTTATACCTAAACATAAGATTACGGAATTCTTCCAAATGTACGGTCGTTATGCCGCCATGGCTTTATATCACCTTCATTACGTTAAAGAAGGTTAATTAACTTAAATATGTTAAACTAATGATTTGAAGCATTTCGATATCGCTTGCTAAATGTGTATTTACAAGAAAATCGAATTTATACCTAAACATAAGATTACGGAATTCTTCCAAATGTACTGTCGTTATGGCTTTATATCACCTTCAATACGTTAAAGAAGGTTAATTAACTTAAATATGTTAAACTAATGATTTGAAGCATTTCGATATCGATTGGTAAATATGAAAATACAAGAA
This sequence comes from Bactrocera correcta, assembly GCA_027475135.1. NCBI lineage: Eukaryota > Metazoa > Arthropoda > Insecta > Diptera > Tephritidae > Bactrocera > Bactrocera correcta. The sequence continues at coordinate 54,580 of JAPZAG010000679.1, forward strand.
AATTGACTTTATACCTAAATATAAGAATACGGAATTCTTCTAAATGCACTGCAGTTATACCGTTAAGGCTTTATGTTAACTTCAGTGCGTTAAAGAAGCTTTATAGACTTTAATATATTAAACTAATGATTTGAAGCATTTCGATATCGATTGCTAAATGAGTATATACACGAAAATCGACTTTATACCTAAATATAAGATTACGGAATTCTTCTAAATGAACTGCCGTTATGCCGTTAAGGCTTTTGTAGACTTCAGCAAAATAAAGATGTTTAATTAACTTAAATATAGTAAACTAATGATTTGAAGCATTACGATATCGATTGCTAAATGCGTATATACAACAAAATCGACTTTATACTTAAATATAAGATTACGGAATTCTTCTACATGCACTGCCGTTATGCCGCCATGGCTTTATGTTAACTTCAGTGCGTTAAAGAAGCTTTATTAACTTAAATATATTAAACTAATGATTTGAAGCATTTCGATATCGATTGCTAAATGAGTATGTACAATAAAACCGACTTTATACCTAAATAGAAGATTACGGAATTCTTCTGCATGCACTGCAGTTATACCGTTAAGGCTTTATGAAGACTTCAGTGCGTTTAAGAAGGTATATTAACTTAAATATGTTAAACTAATGATTTGAAGCATGTCGATATCGATTGCTAAATGCGTATATACAAGAAACTCGACTTTATACATAAATATAAGATAACGTAATTCTTCTAAATGCACTGCCGTTATACCGCCATGGCTTTATATCACCTTCATTACGTTAAAGAAGGTTAATTATTTTAAATATGTTAAACTTATGATTTGAAGAATTTCGATATCGATTGCTAAATGCGTATATACAACAAATTCGGCTTTATATCTAAATATAAGATTACGTAATTCTTCTTAATGCACTGCCGTTATGCCGTTAAGGCTTTTGTAGACTTCAGTAAAATAAAGATGTTTAATTAACTCAAATATAGTAAACTAATGATTTCAAGCATTTCGATATCGATTGCTAAATGTGTATATACAACAAAATCGACCTTGCACTTAAATATAAGATTAAGGAATTCTTCTAAATGCACTGCTGTTATGCCGCCGTGGCTTTATGTCAACTTCAGTGCGTTAAAGAAGCTTTATTAACTTAAATATATTAAACTAATGATTTGAAGCATTTCGATATCGGATGCTAAATGAGTATATACAACAAAATCGACTTTATACTTAAATATAAGATTAAGGAATTCTTCTAAATGCACTGCAGTTATACCGTTAAGGCTTTATGTGAACTTCAGTAAGATATAGAAGGTTAATTAACCTAAATATGCTAAACCAGTTATTTGAAGCATTTCGATATCGATTGCTTAATGCGTATATACAACAAAATCGAATTTATACCTAAATATAAGATTACGGAATTCTTCTTAATGCACTGTCGTTAGGCCGCCATGGCTTTATATCACCTTCATTACGTTAAAGAAGGTTAATTATTTTAAATATGTTAAACTAATGATTTGAAGAATTTCGATATCGATTGCTAAATGCGTATATACAACAAATTCGGCTTTATATCTAAATATAAGATTACGGAATTCTTCGAAATACACTGCCGTTATGCCGTTATGCCGTTATGGCTTTATATAAATTTCAGTACGTTAAAGAAGGTTAATTTACTTAAATATGCTAAACTAATGATTTGAAGCATTTCGATATTGATTGCTAAATGTGTATGTACAAGAAAATCGATTTTATACCTAAATAAAAGATTACGGAATTCAGCCAAACATACTGCCGTTATGCCGTTATGGCTTTATGTAAACTTCAGAAAGATAGAGGGGGCTAATTAACCTAAATATGCTAAACCAGTTATATGAAGCATTTCGATATCGATTGCTTAATGTGTATATACAACAAAATCGACTTTATACCTAAATATAAGATAAAGGAATTCTTCAAATGACTGCCCTTATGCCGCCATGGCTTTATTCAACTTCATTACGTTAAAAAAGGTTAATTAACTTAAATATGTTAAACTAATGATTTGACGCATTTCGATATCGATTGCTATATGTATATATACAACAAAATCGACTTTATACCTTATATAAGTAACGGATTCTTCTAAAAAGCTTTATTAACTTAAAAAAGTTAAAAAGTTTTAAAATTTATATGTTAAAATGATTTACGAAAAAAAGATTTCACCCAAATTAAATTACAACCCCCTCGGCCTTATACCTTAGGTTTAGTAAAAGAGTTTAAAAGGTTAAATTTAAATTAAATATGTTAAACTAATGATTTTAGATTTTTGATATCGATTGCAAATGGTAAATAAAGAAAATCGACTTAACCTAAATATAAGATTACGAAAATTTTTCAATGCACTTCGTTATGGCTTTATTACCCTTTAATAGTTAAAAAAGGTTAATTAACTTAAATATGTTAAAATAATGATTTGAAAATTTCGATATCGTTGCTAAATGTGTATTTTAAAA
>JAPZAG010000680.1:0-56931 GCA_027475135.1 Bactrocera correcta
GAAGAATTCCGTAATGCTTCAAATCATTAGTTTAATATATTAAAGTTAATAAAGCTTCTTTAAAGCACTGAAGTTAACATAAAGCCATGGCGGCATAACGGCAGTGCATGTAGAAGAATTCCGTAATCTTATATTTAGGTATAAAGTCGATTTTCGTGTATATACTCATTTAGCAATCGCTATCGAAATGCTTCAAATCATTAGTTTAATATATTAAAGTTAATAAAGCTTCTTTAACGCACTGAAGTTAACATAAAGCCATGGCGGCATAACGGCAGTGCATGTAGAAGATTTCCGTAATCTTATATATAGGTATATTGTCGATTTTGTTGTATATACACATTTAGCAATCGATATCGAAAATCTTCAAATCATTAGTTTAACATATTTAAGTTAATTAACCTTCATTAACGTAATGAAGGTGATATAAAGCCATGGCGGCATAACGACAGTGCATTTAGAAAAATTCCGTAATCTTATATTTAGGTATAAAGTCGATTTTCTTGTATATACACATTTAGCAATCGATATCGAAATGCTTCAAATCATTAGTTTAACATACTTAAGTTAACAAACCTTCTTAAACGCACTGACGTCTTCATAAGGCCTTAGCGGTATAACTGCAGTGCATTTAAAAGAATTTCGTATTCTTATATTTAGGTATAAAGTCGATTTTGTTGTATATACACATTTAGCAAGCGATATCGAGATGCTTCAACTCATTAGTTTAACATATTTGAGTTAATAAACCTTCTTTAACAAACTGAAGTTGTCATAAATCCATGGCGGCATAACGGCAGTGCATGTAGAAGAATTCCGTTATCTTATATTTAGGTATAAAGTCGATTTTCTTGTATATACACATTTAGCAATCGATATCGAATTGCTTCAAATCATTAGTTTAACATATCTAAGTTAATAAACGTTCTTTAACGCACTGAAGTCTACATAAAGCCTTAAGGGTATAACTGCAGTGCATTCAGAAGAAATCCGTTATCTTATATTTAGGTATAAATTCGATTTTCTTGTATATACACATTTAGCAAGCGATATCGAATTGCTTCAAATCATTAGTTTAACATAATTAAGTTAATTAACCTTCTTTAACGTATTGAAGTTAATATAAAGCCATGGCGGCATAACGGCAGTGCATTTGGAAGAATTCCGTAATCTTCTATTAAGTATAAAGTCGATTTTCTTTTATATACACATTTAGCTATCGATATCGAAATGCTTCAAATCATTAGTTAAACATATTTAAGTTAATTAATCCTCTCTATCTTACTGAATTCTACATAAAGCCTTAACGGCATAACGGCAGTGCGTTTAAAAGAATTCCGTTATCTTATATTTAGTTATAAAGTCGATTTTGTTAAATATACACATTTAGCAAGCGATATCGAGATGCTTCGACTCATTAGTTTAACATATTTGAGTTAATTAACCTTCTTTATCTTACTGAAGTTTACATAAAGCCATAACGGTATAACGGCAGTGCATGTAGAAGATTTCCGTAATCTTATATATAGGTATAAAGTCGATTTTCTTGTATATACACAGTTAGCAATCGATATCAAAATGCTTCAAATCATTAGTTTAACATATCTAAGTTAATAAACGTTCTTTAACGCACTGAAGTCTACATAAAGCCTTAAGGGTATAACTGCAGTGCATTCAGAAGAATTCCGTTATCTTATATTTAGGTATAAATTCGATTTTCATGTATATACACATTTAGCAAGCGATATCGAATTGCTTCAAATCATTAGTTTAACATATTTAAGTTAATTAACCTTCTTTAACGTATTGAAGATGATATAAAGCCATGGCGGCATAACGGCAGTGCATTTAGAAGAATTCCGTTATCTTATATTAAGGTATAAATTTGATTTTCTTGTATGTACACATTTAGCAAGCGATATCGAAATGCTTCAAATCATTAGTTTAACATATTTAAGTTAATTAACCTCCTTTAACGTATTGAAGTTGATATAAAGCCATGGCGGCATAACGGCAGTGCATTTAGAAGAAGTCCGTAGTCTTATATTTAGGTATAAAGTCGATTTTCTTGTATATACCCATTTAGCAATCGATATCGAAATGCTTCAAATCATTAGTTTAACATATCTAAGTTAATAAACGTTCTTTAACGCACTGAAGTCTACATAAAGCCTTAAGGTTATAACTGCAGTGCATTCAGAAGAATTCCGTAAACTTCTATTTAGGTATAAAGTCGATTTTGTTGCATAAACACATTTAGCAATCGATATCGAGATGCCTCAACTCATTAGTTTAACATATTTAAGTTAATTAACCTTCTTTAGCCAACTGAAGTTGGCATAAATCCATGGCGGCATAACGGCAGTGTATTTAGAATAATTCCGTAATCTTAAATCTAGGAATAAAGTCGATTTTGTTGTATATACACATTTAGCAATCGATATCGAGATGGCTCACTTCATTTGTTTAACATATTTAAGTTAATAAACCTTCTCTTTAAAGATCTGAAGTTTGCATATAGCCATGACGGCATAACGGCAGTGCATGTAGAAGAATTCCGTAATCTTATATTTAGGTATAAAGTCGATTTTCTTGTATATACACATTTAGCTATCGATATCGAAATGCTTCAAATCATTAGTTTAACATATTTAAAATAATTAACCTTCTTTAACGTATTGAAGGTGATATAAAGCCATGGCGGCATAACGACAGTACATGTGGAAGAATTCCGTAATCTTATATTTAGGTATAAAGTCGATTTTCTTGTATATACACATTTTGCAATCGATATCAAAAGGCTTCAAATAACTGGTTTGGCATATTTAAGTTAATTAACCTTCTTTATCTTACTGAAGTTTAACGGCAGTATATGTGGCAGAATTCCGCAATCTTATATTTAGGTATATAGTCGATTTTGTTGTACATACACATTTAGCAATCGATATCGAAATGCTTCAAATATTAGCTTAACATATTAAGTTAATAAACATTTTTTACCGTAATGAAGGTTATATAAAGCCATGGCGGCATAACGACAGTGCATGTAGAAGAATTCCGTAATCTTATATTTAGGTATATATTCGTTTTTCTTGTATTTACACATTTAGAAATCGATATCGAAAATCTTCAAATCATTAGTTTAACATATTTAAGTTAATTAACCTTCTTTAACGTAATGAAGGTGATATAAAGCCATGGCGGCATAACGACAGTGCATTTAGAAAAATTCCGTAATCTTATATTTAGGTATAAGTTCGATTTTTTTGTATATAGGCATTTAGCAATCGATATCGAAATGCTTCATATAACTGGATTAGCATATTTAGGTTAATTAACCCTCTCTATCTTACTGAAGTTTACATAAAGCCATAACGGCATAACGGCAGTATGTTTGGTTGAATTCCGTAATCTTTTATTTAGGTATAAAATCGGTTTTCTTGTACATACACATTTAGTAATCAATATCGAAATGCTTCAAATCAATCGTTTAGCATATTTAAGTAAATTAACCTTCTTAAACGTACTTAAATTTATATAGAGCCATAACGGCATAACGGCAGTGTATTTCGAAGAATTCCGTAATCTTATATTTAGACATAAAGCTGAATTTGTTGTATATACGCATTTAGCAATCGATATCGAAATTCTTCAAATCATTAGTTTAACAACCTTCTCTAACGTAATGTATAATGATATAAGCCATGGCGGCATAACGACAGTGCATTTAGAAGAATTCCGTAATCTTATATTTAGGTATAAATTCGATTTTGTTGTATATACGCATTTAGCAATCGATATCGAAATGCTTCAAATAACTGGTTTAGCATGGTTAATTAACCTGTTTTATCTTATTGAAGTTTACATAAAGCCATAACGGCATAACGGCATTATATTTGGGTGAATTCCGTAAGCTTTTATTTAGGTATAAAATCGATTTTCTTGTACATACACATATAGCAATCGATATCGAAATGCTTCATATAACTGGTTTAGCATATTTAGGTTAATTAACCCCCTCTATCTTACCGAAGTTTACATAAAGCCATAACAGCATAACGGCAGTGCATTTTGAAGAATTACGTTATCTTATATTTAGGTATAAATTCGATTTTCCTGTATATACACATTTAGCAAGCGATATCGAATTGCTTCAAATCATTAGTTAAACATATTTAAGTTAATTAACCTTCTTTAACGTATTGAAGTTTATATAAAGCCATGGCGGCATAACGGCAGTGCATTGAGAAGAATTCCGTAATCTTATATTTATGTATAAAAACGATTTTCTTTTATATACACCTTTAGCAATCGATAACGAAATGCTTTAAATCATTAGTTTAACATATTTAAGTTAATTAACCTACTTTATCTTACTGAAGTTTACATAAAGCCATAACGGTATAACGGCAGTGCACTGGGAAGAATTCCGTAATCTCATATTTAGGTATAAAGTCGATTTTGTTGTATATACACATTTAGCAACCGATATCGAGATGCTTCGACTCATTAGCTTAACATATTTAAGTTAATAAATCTTTTCTAACGATCTGAATTTGGCATATAGCCACGGCGGTATTACGGCAGTGCATTTGGAAGAAATCCGTAATCTTCTATTTAGGTATAAAGTCGATTTTCTTGTATTTACATATTAAGCAATCGATATCGAAATGCTTTAAATCATTAGTTTAACATATTTAAGTTAATTAACCCTCTCTATCTTACTGAATTCTACATAAAGCCTTAACGGCATAACGGCAGTGCATTTAAAATAATTCCGTTATCTTATATTTAGGTATAAAGTCGATTTTCTTGTATATACACATTTAGCAATCGATATCGAAATGCTTCAAATCATTAGTTTAACATATCTAAGTTAATAAACGTTCTTTAACGCACTGAAGTCTACATAAAGCCTTAAGGGTATAACTGCAGTGCATTCAGAAGAATTCCGTTATCCTATATTTAGGTATAAATTCGATTTGCTTGTATATACACATTTAGCAAGCGATATCGAATTGCTTCAAATCATTAGTTTAACATATTTGAGTTAATAAACCTTCTTTAACAAACTGAAGTTGGCTTAAATCCATGGCGGCATAACGGCAGTGCATTTAGAAGAAGTCCGTAGTCTTATATTTAGGTATAAAGTCGATTTTCTTGTATTTACATATTAAGCAATCGATATCGAAATGCTTTAAATCATTAGTTTAACATATTTAAGTGAATTAACCCTCTCTATCTTACTGAATTCTACATAAAGCCTTAACGGCATAACGGCAGTGCATTTAAAAGAATTCCGTTATCTTATATTTAGTTATAAAGTCGATTTTGTTGTATATACACATTTAGCAAGCGATATCGAGATGCTTCAACTCATTAGTTTAACATATTTGAGTTAATAAACCTTCTTTAACAAACTGAAGTTGGCTTAAATCCATGGCGGCATAACGGCAGTGCATGTAGAAGAATTCCGTTATCTTATATTTAGGTATAAAGTCGATTTTCTTGTATAAACACATTTAGCAATCGATATCGAAATGCTTCAAATCATTAGTTTAACATATCTAAGTTAATAAACGTTCTTTAACGCACTGAAGTCTACATAAAGCCTTAAGGGTATAACTGCAGTGCATTCAGAAGAATTCCGTAAACTTCTATTTAGGTATAAAGTCGATTTTGTTGCATATACACATTTGGCAATCGATATCGAGATGCTTCAGCTCATTAGTTTAACATATTTGAGTTAATAAACCTTCTTTAACAAACTGAAGTTGGCATAAATACATGGCGGCATAACGGCAGTGCATGTAGAAGAATTCCGTTATCTTATATTTAGGTATAAAGTCGATTTTCTTGTATATACACATTTAGCAATCGATATCGAAATGCTTCAAATCATTAGTTTAACATACTTAAGTTAACAAACCTTCTTAAACGCACTGACGTCTTCATAAGGCCTTAGCGGTATAACTGCAGTGCATTTAAAAGAATTTCGTATTCTTATATTTAGGTATAAAGTCGATTTTGTTGTATATACACATTAAGCAAGCGATATCGAGATGCTTCAACTCATTAATTTAACATATATGAGTTAATAAACCTTCTTTAACAAACTGAAGTTGTCATAAATCCATGGCGGCATAACGGCAGTGCATGTAGAAGAATTCCGTTATCTTATATTTAGGTATAAAGTCGATTTTCTTGTATATACACATTTAGCAATCGATATCGAAATGCTTCAAATCATTAGTTTAACATATCTAAGTTAATAAACGTTCTTTAACGCACTGAAGTCTACATAAAGCCTCAAGGGTATAACTGCAGTGCGTTCAGAAGAATTCCGTTATCTTATATTTAGGTATAAATTCGATTTTCTTGTATATACACATTTAGCAAGCGATATCGAATTGCTTCAAATCATTAGTTTAACATATTTAAGTTAATAAACCTTCTTTAACGATCTGAATTTGGCATATAGCCACGGCGGTATTACGGCAGTGCATTTGGAAGGATTCCGTAATCTTCTATTAAGTATAAAGTCGATTTTCTTGTATATACACATTTAGCTATCGATATCGAAATGCTTCAAATCAATAGTTAAACATATTTAAGTTAATTAATCCTCTCTATCTTACTGAATTCTACATAAAGCCTTAACGGCATAACGGCAGTGCACGTGGGAGAATTCCGTTATCTTATATTTAGTTATAAAGTCGATTTTGTTAAATATACACATTTAGCAAGCGATATCGAGATGCTTCAACTCATTAGTTTAACATATTTGAGTTAATAAACCTTCTTTAACAAACTGAAGTTGGCTTAAATCCATGGCGGCATAACGGCAGTGCATGTAGAAGAATTCCGTTATCTTATATTTAGGTATAAAGTCGATTTTCTTGTATATACACATTTAGCAATCGATATCGAAATGCTTCAAATCATTAGTTTAACATATCTAAGTTAATAAACGTTCTTTAACGCACTGAAGTCTACATAAAGCCTTAAGGGTATAACTGCAGTGCATTCAGAAGAATTCCGTTATCTTATATTTAGGTATAAATTCGATTTTCATGTATATACACATTTAGCAAGCGATATCGAATTGCTTCAAATCATTAGTTTAACATATTTAAGTTAATTAACCTTCTTTAACGTATTGAAGTTGATATAAAGCCATGGCGGCATAACGGCAGTGCATTTAGAAGAATTCCGTTATCTTATATTAAGGTATAAATTTGATTTTCTTGTATGTACACATTTAGCAAGCGATATCGAAATGCTTCAAATCATTAGTTTAACATATTTAAGTTAATTAACCTCCTTTAACGTATTGAAGTTATATAAAGCCATGGCGGCATAACGGCAGTGCATTTAGAAGAAGTCCGTAGTCTTATATTTAGGTATAAAGTCGATTTTCTTGTATATACACATTTAGCAATCGATATCGAAATGCTTCAAATCATTAGTTTAACATACTTAAGTTAACAAACCTTCTTAAACGCACTGACGTCTTCATAAGGCCTTAGCGGTATAACTGCAGTGCATTTAAAAGAATTTCGTATTCTTATATTTAGGTATAAAGTCGATTTTGTTGTATATACACATTTAGCTATCGATATCGAAATGCTTCAAATCATTAGTTTAACATATTAAGTTAATAAACATTTTTTAGCTTACTGAAGTCTACAAAAAGCCTTAACGGTATAACGGCAGTGCATTTAGAAGAATTCCATAATGTTATAATTTTATATTTAGGTATAAAGTCGATTTTCTTGTATTTACACATTTAGCAATCGATATCGAAATGCTTCAAACCATTAGTTTAACATATTTAAAATAATTAACCTTCTTTAACGTATTGAAGGTGATATAAAGCCATGGCGGCATAACGACAGTACATGTGGAAGAATTCCGTAATCTTATATTTAGGTATAAATTCGATTTTCTTGTATATACACATTTTGCAATCGATATCAAAATTCTTCAAATAACTGGTTTAGCATATTTAAGTTAATTAACCTTCTTTATCTTACTGAAGTTTAACGGCAGTATATGTGGCAGAATTCCGCAATCTTATATTTAGGTATAAAGTCGATTTTGTTGTACATACACATTTAGCAATCGATATCGAAATGCTTCAAATCATTAGTTTAACATATTAAGTTAATAAACTTTTTTTACCGTAATGAAGGTTATATAAAGCCATGGCGGCATAACGACAGTGCATGTAGAAGAATTCCGTAATCTTATATTTAGGTATATATTCGTTTTTCTTGTATTTACACATTTAGCAATCGATATCGAAAATCTTCAAATCATTAGTTTAACATATTTAAGTTAATTAACCTTCTTTAACGTAATGAAGGTGATATAAAGCCATGGCGGCATAACGACAGTGCATTTAGAAAAATTCCGTAATCTTATATTTAGGTATAAGTTCGATTTTTTTGTATATAGGCATTTAGCAATCGATATCGAAATGCTTCATATAACTGGATTAGCATATTTAGGTTAATTAACCCTCTCTATCTTACTGAAGTTTACATAAAGCCATAACGGCATAACGGCAGTATGTTTGGTTGAATTCCGTAATCTTTTATTTAGGTATAAAATCGGTTTTCTTGTACATACACATTTAGTAATCAATATCGAAATGCTTCAAATCAATCGTTTAGCATATTTAAGTAAATTAACCTTCTTAAACGTACTTAAATTTATATAGAGCCATAACGGCATAACGGCAGTGTATTTCGAAGAATTCCGTAATCTTATATTTAGACATAAAGCTGAATTTGTTGTATATACGCATTTAGCAATCGATATCGAAATTCTTCAAATCATTAGTTTAACAACCTTCTCTAACGTAATGTATAATGATATAAGCCATGGCGGCATAACGACAGTGCATTTAGAAGAATTCCGTAATCTTATATTTAGGTATAAATTCGATTTTGTTGTATATACGCATTTAGCAATCGATATCGAAATGCTTCAAATAACTGCTTTAGCATGGTTAATTAACCTTTTTTATCTTATTGAAGTTTACATAAAGCCATAACGGCATAACGGCATTATATTTGGGGAATTCCGTTAGCTTTTATTTAGGTATAAAATCGATTTTCTTGTACATACACATATAGCAATCGATATCGAAATGCTTCATATAACTGGTTTAGCATATTTAGGTTAATTAACCCCCTCAATCTTACCGAAGTTTACATAAAGCCATAACAGCATAACGGCAGTGCATTTTGAAGAATTACGTTATCTTATATTTAGGTATAAATTCGATTTTCTTGTATATACACATTTAGCAAGCGATATCGAATTGCTTCAAATCATTAGTTTAACATATTTAAGTTAATTAACCTTCTTTAACGTATTGAAGTTGATATAAAGCCATGGCGGCATAACGGCAGTGCATTGAGAAGAATTCCGTAATCTTATATTTATGTATAAAAACGATTTTCTTTTATATACACCTTTAGCAATCGATAACGAAATGCTTCAAATCATTAGTTTAACATATTTAAGTTAATTAACCTACTTTATCTTACTGAAGTTTACATAAAGCCATAACGGTATAACGGCAGTGCACTGGGAAGAATTCCGTAATCTCATATTTAGGTATAAAGTCGATTTTGTTGTATATACACATTTAGCAACCGATATCGAGATGCTTCGACTCATTAGCTTAACATATTTAAGAAAATAAATCTTTTCTAACGATCTGAATTTGGCATATAGCCACGGCGGTATTACGGCAGTGCATTTGGAAGAAATCCGTAATCTTCTATTTAGGTATAAAGTCGATTTTCTTGTATTTACATATTAAGCAATCGATATCGAAATGCTTTAAATCATTAGTTTAACATATTTAAGTTAATTAACCCTCTCTATCTTACTGAATTCTACATAAAGCCTTAACGGCATAACGGCAGTGCATTTAAAATAATTCCGTTATCTTATATTTAGGTATAAAGTCGATTTTCTTGTATATACACATTTAGCAATCGATATCGAAATGCTTCAAATCATTAGTTTAACATATCTAAGTTAATAAACGTTCTTTAACGCACTGAAGTCTACATAAAGCCTTAAGGGTATAACTGCAGTGCATTCAGAAGAATTCCGTTATCTTATATTTAGGTATAAATTCGATTTGCTTGTATATACACATTTAGCAAGCGATATCGAATTGCTTCAAATCATTAGTTTAACATATTTGAGTTAATAAACCTTCTTTAACAAACTAAAGTTGGCTTAAATCCATGGCGGCATAACGGCAGTGCATTTAGAAGAAGTCCGTAGTCTTATATTTAGGTATAAAGTCGATTTTCTTGTATTTACATATTAAGCAATCGATATCGAAATGCTTTAAATCATTAGTTTAACATATTTAAGTTAATTAACCCTCTCTATCTTACTGAATTCTACATAAAGCCTTAACGGCATAACGGCAGTGCATTTAAAAGAATTCCGTTATCTTATATTTAGTGATAAAGTCGATTTTGTTGTATATACACATTTAGCAAGCGATATCGAGATGCTTCAACTCATTAGTTTAACATATTTGAGTTAATAAACCTTCTTTAACAAACTGAAGTTGGCTTAAATCCATGGCGGCATAACGGCAGTGCATGTAGAAGAATTCCGTTATCTTATATTTAGGTATAAAGTCGATTTTCTTGTATAAACGCATTTAGCAATCGATATCGAAATGCTTCAAATCATTAGTTTAACATATCTAAGTTAATAAACGTTCTTTAACGCACTGAAGTCTACATAAAGCCTTAAGGGTATAACTGCAGTGCATTCAGAAGAATTCCGTAAACTTCTATTTAGGTATAAAGTCGATTTTGTTGCATATACACATTTGGCAATCGATATCGAGATGCTTCAGCTCATTAGTTTAACATATTTGAGTTAATAAACCTTCTTTAACAAACTGAAGTTTGCATAAATACATGGCGGCATAACGGCAGTGCATGTAGAAGAATTCCGTTATCTTATATTTAGGTGTAAAGTCGATTTTCTTATATATACACATTTAGCAAGCGATATCGAATTGCTTCAAATCATTAGTTTAACATATTTAAGTTAATTAACCTTCTTTAACGTATTGAAGTTGATATAAAGCCATGGCGGCATAACGGCAGTGCATTGAGAAGAATTCCGTAATCTTATATTTACGTATAAAAACGATTTTCTTTTATATACACATTTAGCAATCGATAACGAAATGCTTCAAATCATTAGTTTAACATTTTTAAGTTAATTAACCCTCTCTATCTTACTGAAGTCTACATAAAGCCTTAAGGGTATAACTGCAGTGCATTCAGAAGAATTCCGTTATCTTATATTTAGGTACAAAGTCGATTTTCTTGTATATACACATTTAGCAATCGATTTCGAAATGCTTCAAATCATTAGTTTAACATATCTTAGTTAATAAACGTTCTTTAACGCACTGAAGTCTTCATAAAGCCTTAAGGGTATAACTGCAGTGCATTCAGAAGAATTCCGTTATCTTATATTTAGGTATAAAGTCGATTTTCTTGTATATGCCCATTTAGCAATCGATATCGAAATGCTTCAAATCATTAGTTTAACATATTTAAGTTAATTAACCCTCTCTATCTTACTGAAATCCACATAAAGCCTTAACGGCATAACGGCAGTGCATGTGGAAGAATTCCGTTATCTTATATTTAGGTACAAAGTCGATTTTCTAGTATATACACATTTAGCAGGCGATATCGAAATGCTTCAAATCATTAGTTTAACATATCTAAGTTAATAAACGTTCTTTAACGCACTGAAGTCTACATAAAGCCTTAACGGTGTAACGGCAGTGCATTTAAAATAATTCCGTTATCTTATTTTTAGGTACAAAGTCGATTTTCTTGTATATACACATTTAGCAAGCGATATCGAATTGCTTCAAATCATTAGTTTAACATATTTAAGTTAATTAACCTTCTTTAACGTATTGAAGTTGATATAAAGCCATGGCGGCATAACGGCAGTGCATTGAGAAGAATTCCGTTATCTTATATTTAGGTATAAAGTCGATTTTCTTGTATATACCCATTTAGCAATCGATATCGAAATGCTTCAAATCATTAGTTTAACATATTTAAGTTAATTAACCCTCTCTATCTTACTGAATTCTACATAAAGCCTTAACGGCATAACGGCAGTGCATTTAAAATAATTCCGTTATCTTATATTTAGGTACAAAGTCGATTTTCTTGTATATACACATTTAGCAAGCGATATCGAATTGCTTCAAATCATTAGTTTAACATATTTAAGTTAATTAACCTTCTTTAACGTATTGAAGTTGATATAAAGCCATGGCGGCATAACGGCAGTGCATTGAGAAGAATTCCGTAATCTTATATTTATGTATAAAAACGATTTTCTTTTATATACACATTTAGCAATCGATAACGAAATGCTTCAAATCATTAGTTTAACATATTTAAGTTAATTAACCCTCTCTATCTTACTGAAGTCTACATAAAGCCTTAAGGGTATAACTGCAGTGCATTCAGAAGAATTCCGTTATCTTATATTTAGGTATAAAGTCGATTTTCTTGTATATACACATTTAGCAATCGATTTCGAAATGCTTCAAATCATTAGTTTAACATATCTTAGTTAATAAACGTTCTTTAACGCACTGAAGTCTACATAAAGCTTTAAGGGTATAACTGCAGTGCATTCAGAAGAATTCCGTTATCTTATATTTAGGTATAAAGTAGATTTTGTTGTATATACACATTTAGCAATCGATATCGAAAATCTTCAAATCATTAGTTTAACATATTTAAGTTAATTAACCTTCATTAACGTAATGAAGGTGATATAAAGCCATGGCGGCATAACGACAGTGCATTTAGAAAAATTCCGTAATCTTATATGTTGGACTGAAAAACCATGTGTAAGCGCTTAATTCTATGTGCAAGCAATACATAAGCGTTGCCATATGTTTTTATTTTTTAACACTCCTCCTCAACGCATATGTTTTGCTTACTTTTATTCTAAGCCTAAACATTCTGTGAACTTCGTATGTTTTTCTTTACTTAAATTTTTTGTCAAAATATCAGCAACCATTTCATTAGTTGAAATATATCTGATTTCAATTTTGCCATCTTTTATTACATCCCTAATAAAGTGGCGCTTGATATCGATATGCTTACTTCTACCATGAAACATTTGATTTTTAGACAAATGCTGCGCACTTAAGTTATCACCATAGATAATTGTTGGTTCTTGCTGCTCACACCCAATCTCGTTTAATAGATTACGTAGGAACAACGCTTCTTTAACTCCCTCCGCAAGAGCGACATATTCGGCCTCAGTGCTGCTCAAGGCGACAGTTTGTTGTTTTTTCGACTGCCATGTGATTGCACTGCCACTGAGAACGAACGCATATCCTGAAAAGGATTTTCCATCCATCATATCATTACCCCAATCTGCATCCACGAACCCTTGCACGGGTTTTCCACAAGCGCTATAACGTAACTTCAAATCAGCTGTGGATGCCAAATGTCTTAAAATATGTTTTACACCAGCTACATGTTCCGTATGAGGGTCTGCATTGCGCTGCGCCAACTTACACACCGAATGCATTATATCTGGACGAGTACAAACAGACAAATACATTAATTCACCAATTAAAGACTGATATTCGCTGATTTCGACTCTTTTGCATGTGGTGTTTTTACAACCTATTGTAAAGCCTGCATCCAATGGTGTTGCGGCTGTTCTACATTATGTCATACTATGCCTCTGCAAAATATCTTTTATGTACTGAGATTGGCTAATATGTATCGCACCAAGTTCTCCATTACGTTCAACTTTAATGCCCAAAAAATACCGTAGCTGTCCTTTGTCAACGCAGTCAAAAATATTCGATATCTGAGCTTTAACTTTCTCTATCTCTTTTTTCGTTTTACATGCAATAATCATATCATCGACGTATACAGCAATAAGAGAAATATTACCTTCTAGATTTCTCTTATACAAACATGGTTCATTTACGCATGGAACATAGCCAATCGATTTCAGCACATTGTCTAACTTTTCGTTCCACTCTTTGCCTGACTGCTTCAATCCGTAAATCGCTTTATTTAACGGTAATACTTTATTTGGGTGTCGCTCGTCGATGAACCCTTCCGGCTGTTTCATGTACACTATGTCGTGTAGATCGCTATTAAGGTAAGCAGTACACACATCCATTTGGTGCACATATAGTTTCCATTCAACTGCTAACGCTAAAACCATACGAATCGACGAGTAGCCAATTACAGGTGAAAATGTTTCTTTATAATTTACGCCTAATTGCTGATTACAACCTTTAGCAACTAATCTGCATTTAAACCGTTCTATAGCCCCATCAACTTGGCGTTTTACACTAAACACCCATCTACATCCGATCGCGTGTTGCCCTTCTGGCAAATTCTCAAGGCTCCAGGTTTTATTTTTAATTAAAGCTGCATGCTCTTCTCTGATTGCATTTTCCCACTCTTTAGCGTATCTACAATTTAATGCTTCTGCAACCGTTTGAGGAATGTCAATATTTGTTGAGCTTTCAATTACGTTTAATAAATGTCGAGCTTTCTTCGGCCTACCTCGCATACCAGTTCGTACAAACCTTGGTCTGCCACGACCGATACGCACCTGCTCCTCCTCCTCAAACTCGGCTTCATTACCAACATAATCATCGTCAGTATCATCGTCTTCACGATTACGTTTTTGATTGCTTACAACGTCTTCTTTAGCATCACGTTCATCTAATGACTGGTCAAATATGAAACTTTTTTAAATATAGTTTACTAAATCTCTAACAGAATTCTCTTCGCCTTTAACTATCTCAGAAAACATAACATCTCGTGCCTCAATAACCCTTCGGCAATCCGGGTCGTAAAGTCGATATGCCTTTGAGGTAAGTGAGTAACCAACCATCTTAAGCTCTTTACCTTTTGCTTGTAATTTATTGCTCTGAGTTTTATCTAAACACACCGCTGTCGATCCGAATACGCGTAAGTGTTTAATCGACGGCTTACGGCCTGTCCACACTTCATAGGGAGTCATACCAGTTAATGCTTTTGTTGGCGATCTATTTCTTATATACACAGCTGTAGCAATCGCCTCTGCCCACAACATTTCAGAAATATTCGCATATGCCATCATTGTTCTCGCCATCTCCACGATCGTTCTATTCATGCGCTCCGCTACTCCGTTTTGTTGCGGGGAGTACGGAACAGTGAGTTGTCTCTTTATACCACACTCTTTAAACAAATTATCAAACCTCTTATTGACAAACTCAAGCCCGTTGTCACTTCTCATGCATTTAATTTTTCTTTCTGTCTGTCTTTCAACTAGGTTCTTAAATGTTACAAATTTATCGAAAGCTTCGTCTTTGCTTTTAATAAAGTATATAAATACACGGCGAGATTTATCATCAATAAAACTTATATAGTATTTCGCACCGCCTAGTGAAGTTGCTCTAAATGGACCACAAACGTCTGTGTGAATCACATCAAGTAAATCTTTTGCCCGCTTACTAACTTTCTGTGGGAACGGCTGTGTGTAGATTTTACACTTCATACATGTTGTGCAATTCATAAATTTTGGAAATCTAACATCTTCCAAACCATGAACCATTTTTTTGGAAGCAAGTTCTTGTAAACTTCCATAATTCAAGTGACCGTATCTTGCATGCCACTTCTCACAATTATCTCCATTTATATAAAAGAATTTATTGTTCGCTTTACTAGTAACAAATAAACCACCACTTTGTTTCGCTTTTAATATAATTCTTCCGATATTATCGCATACGATAGCATGTTCATGCGCAAACTTTACAACAAAACCTCGCTGTATGATTTTGCTAACTGATATAAAATTTCCACCTAGCTCAGGTACATATAAAGCATCGGTCAGTAATACATCACCTTCATTTGTCGTTAACAACACTTCGCCTATTCCTTCAGCATACATATAATTACTTCCAGCGAGTGTAACTCTCTCTCTGCGCTCCTGGAATTTCGTAAACATCTTACGATCGCTGCACATGTGCGCTGTAGCTCCACTGTCCACGCACCACTCAGAGGAATTGAAGAACGATATATTTGTTGCTGCTAACATGGTATATGATTTCTGTTCTCTATCACCGTGTTTCTTCTTTGCTTTGCACTTTGATGCAAAATGCCCTGGTCGCCCACATGCATAACATTTCAACTCTCTGTTGCCTTTGCTGTTGTTGTTGTTTCTGCTTGCATTCACCTGTGCATATACATGGATACCGCTTGGCTCGCCTGATTCGCCTCGCTTACGTTCACCTTCTTCTATGATTTTAGAGTTCACAAAACTGAATGATGGTAAATTGTGTCTAGTTTCCATAGCTACTACGAAATTATCAAAACTTTTAGGCAAATTTGACAATAACATAATTACCAACACCTCATCAGGTAATGCTATATCCATCTCAGCGAGCTTGTCTGCTACGTTGCTAAAATCATTCAGGTACTTCAAAATATCATCATTTTCCTCCATTTTCATGTTGATCAGCTTTCTATATAATGACACCTTACGTACGGGACCAGTAGCTTTGTACAAAGTCTCCAGTGCTTTCCATGCCTCCAACGACGATTTGCATTTCCTTATATGCATAAGCTGCGACGTCTTTACGCCAAGTGTAATGGTAGCTAGAGCCTTCTCGTCAAGCTCATCCCACTTATCTGCAACAGCTATATTTCGCACGAACTTTCCGCTGACGATTTTCCACAATTCCGTGTGTATAAGGATGCTCTCCATTTGGGTACACCAACTGTCGTAGTTATGGCCATCCAGCTTATCTATTTGCATCAGAGCCGCTGAACTCATTTTTACTTGATGTTGAATTTTGTCTTTACAAAATAAGTCTTTCACTTTCACTAACTATAGTTATATCGCAATTATATATGTCGTTTAAATCAAATATTAGATTAGTTCCCCGATCTCTCATTTGTCTCTTAGCAATTCTTTAACTGCACGTGTCTTTGCGAATTCTTTTTGTCTAAAATCCACGTGGCTCTGGGCCCATAACCTATGTTGGACTGAAAAACCATGTGTAAGCGCTTAATTCTATGTGCAAGCAATACATAAGCGTTGCCATATGTTTTTATTTTTCAACATTATATTTAGGTATAAGTTCGATTTTGTTGTATATAGGCATTTAGCAATCGATATCGAAATGCTTCATATAACTGGTTTAGCATATTTAGGTTAATTAACCCCCTCTATCTTACTGAAGTTTACATAAAGCCATAAAGGCATAACGGCAGTATGTTTGGGTGAATTCCGTAATCTTTTATTTAGGTATAAAATCGATTTTCTTGTACATACACATTTAGTAATCAATATCGAAATGCTTCAAATCATTAGTTTAACATATCTAAGTTAATAAACGTTCTTTAACGCACTGAAGTCTACATAAAGCCTTAACATCATAACGGCAGTGTATTTCGAAGAATTCCGTAATCTTATATTTAGATATAAAGCCGAATTTGTTGTATATACGCATTTAGCAATCGATATCAAAATTCTTCAAATCATTAGTTTAACATATTTAAAATAATTAACCTTCTCTAACGTAATGAATAATGATATAAGCCATGGCGGCCTAACGACAGTGCATTTAGAAGAATTCCGTAATCTTATATTTAGGCATAAATTCGATTTTGTTGTATATACGCATTTAGCAATCGATATCGAAATGCTTCAAATAACTGGTTTAGCATATTTAAGTTAATAAAACTTCTTTATCTTACTGAAGTTTACATAAAGCCATAACGGCATAACGGCAGTATATTTGGGTGAATTAAGTAAGCTTTTATTTAGGTATAAAATCGATTTTCTTGTACATACACATTTAGCAATCGATATCGAAATGCTCAAATCATTAGTTTAACATATTTGAGTAAATTAACCTTCTTTAACGTACTGAAATCTGTATAAAGCATAACAGCATAACGGAAGTGCATTTAGAAGAATTACGTTATCTTATATTTAGGTATAAAGTCGATTTTCTTGTACATACGCATTTAGCAATCGATATCGACGTGCTTCAAATCATTAGTTTAATATATTTAAGTTAATAAACCTTCTTTAACGCACTGAAGTCTTCATAAAGCCTTAACGGTATTACTGCAGTGCATTTAGAAGAATTCCGTTATGCTTCAAATCATTAGTTTAATATATTAAAGTTAATAAAGCTTCTTTAACGCACTGAAGTTAACATAAAGCCATGGCGGCATAACGGCAGTGCATGTAAAAGAATTCCGTAATCTTATATTTAGGTATAAAGTCGATTTTCGTGTATATACTCATTTAGCAATCGATATCGAAATGCTTCAAATCAGTTTAATATATTAAAGTTAATAAAGCTTCTTTAACGCACTGAAGTTAACATAAAGCCATGGCGGCATAACGGCAGTGCATGTAGAAGAATTCCATAATCTTATATTTAGGTACAAAGTCGATTTTCTTGTATATACACGTTTAGCAATCGATATCGAAAATCTTCAAATCATTAGTTTAACATATTTAAGTTAATTAACCTTCATTAACGTAATGAAGGTGATATAAAGCCATGGCGGCATAACGACAGTGCATTTAGAAAAATTCCGTAATCTTATATTTAGGTACAAGTTCGATTTTGTTGTATATAGGCATTTAGCAATCGATATCGAAATGCTTCATATAACTGGTTTAGCATATTTAGGTTAATTAGCCCCCTCTATCTTACTGAAGTTTACATAAAGCCATAGCGGCATAACGGCAGTATGTTTGGGTGAATTCCGTAATCTTTTATTTAGGTATAAAATCGATTTTCTTGTACATAGACATTTAGCAATCAATATCGAAATGCTTCAAATCATTAGTTTAACATATTCAAGTTAATAAACCTTCTTTAACGATCTGAAGTTAGCATATAGCCATGACGGCATAACGGCAGTGCATGTAGAAGAATTCCGTAATCTTATATTTAGGTATAAAGTCGATTTTTTTGTATATACACATTTAGCTATCGATATCGAAATGCTTCAAATCATTAGTTTAACATATTAAGTTAATAAACATTTTTTAGCTTACTGAAGTCTACATAAAGCCTTAACGGTATAACGGCAGTGCATTTAGAAGAATTCCGTAATGTTATAATTTTTATTTAGGTATAAATTCGATTTTCTTGTATATACACATTTAGCAATCGATATCGAAATGCTTCAAACCATTAGTTTAACATATTTAAAATAATTATCCTTCTTTAACGTATTTAAGGTGATATAAAGCCATGGCAGCATAACGACAGTACATGTGGAAGAATTCCGTAATCTTATATTTAGGTATAAAGTCGATTTTCGTGTATATACACATTTTGCAATCGATATCAAAATGCTTCAAATAACTGGTTTAGCATATTTAAGTTAATTAACCTTCTTTATCTTACTGAAGTTTACATAAAGCCATAACGACATAACGGCGGTATATTTGGCAGAATTCCGTAATCTTATATTTAGGTATAAAGTAGATTTTTTTGTATATACACATTTAAGTATCGATAACTAAAATGCTTCAAATCATTAGTTTAACATATTTAAGTTAATTAATCTTCTTTATCTTCCTGAGGTTTATATAAAGCCATAACGTCATAACGGCAGTGTATTTCGAAGAATTCCGTAATCTTATATTTAGATATAAAGCCGAATTTGTTGTATATACGCATTTAGCAATCGATATCGAAACTCTTCAAATCATTAGTTTAACATATTTAAAATAACTAACCTTCTTTAACGTAATGAAGGTGATATAAAGCCATGGCGGCCAAACAACAGTGCATTTAGAAGAATTCCGTAATCTTATATTTAGGTATAAATTCGATTTTGTTGTATATACGCATTTAGCAATCGATATCGAAATGCTTCAAATAACTGGTTAAGCATATTTAGGTTAATAAACCTTCTCTATCTTACTGAAGTTTACATAAAGCCATAACGGCATAACGGTAGTATATTTTGGTGAATTCCGTAAGCTTTTATTTAGGTATAAAATCGATTTTCTTGTACATACACATTTAGCAATCGATATCGAAATGCTCAAGTCATTAGTTTAACATATTTGAGTAAATTAACCTTCTTTAACATTTTGAAATTTATATAAAGCCATAACAGCATAACGGCAGTGCATTTAGAAGAATTACGTTATCTTATATTTAGGTATAAAGTCGATTTTCTTGTATTTACATATTAAGCAATCGATATCGAAATGCTTTAAATCATTAGTTTAACATATTTAAGTTAATAAACCTTCTTTAACGCACTGAAGTCTTCATAAAGCCTTAACAGTATAACTGCAGTGCATTTAGAAGAATTCCGTAAACTTATATTTAGTTATAAAGTCTATTTTCTTGTATATACTCATTTAGCAATCGATATCGAAATGCTTCAAATCATTAGTTTAATATATTTAAGTTAATAAAGCTTCTTTAAAGCACTGAAGTTAACATAAAGCCATGGCGGCATAACGGCAGTGCATGTAAAAGAATTCCGTAAGCTTATATTTAGAAATAAAGTCGATTTTGTTGTACAGAGACATTTAGCAATCGATATCGAATTGCGTCAAATCATTAGTTTACAACATTTAAATTAATTAAACATCTTTAATTTACTGAAGTCTACAAAAGCCTTAACGGCATAACGGCAGTGCATTCAGAAGAATTCCGTAATCTTATACTTAGGTATAAAGTCGATTTTCTTGCATATACACATTTAGCAATCGATATCGAAATGCTTCAAATCATTAGTTTAACATACTTAAGTTAATTAACCTTCTTTAACGCACTGACGTCTTCATAAGGCCTTAACGGTATAACTGCAGTGCATTTAGAAGAATTCCGTATTCTTATATTTAGGTGTAAAGTCGATTTTCTTGTATTTACATATTTAGCAATCGATATCGAAATGCTTCAAATCATTAGTTTAACATATTCAAGTTAATTAACCCTATCTGTCTTACTGAAGTCTACATAAAGCCTTAACGGCATAACGGCAGAGCATTTAGAAGAATTCCGTTATCTTATATTTAGGTATAAATTTGATTCTCTTGTATGTACACATCTAGCAGGCGATATCGAAATGCTTCAAATCATTAGTTTAACATATTTAAGTTAATTAACCTCCTTTAACGTATTGAAGTTGATATAAAGCCATGGCGGCATAACGGCAGTGCATTTAGAAGAAGTCCGTAGTCTTATATTTAGGTATAAAGTCGATTTTCTTGTATATACCCATTTAGCAATCGATATCGAATTGCTTCAAATCATTAGTTTAACTTATCTAAGTTAATAAACCTTCTTTAACGTATTGAAGTTGATATAAAGCCATGACGGCATAACGGCAGTGCATTTAGGAGAAGTCCGTAGTCTTGTATTTAGGTATAAAGTCGATTTTCTTGTATATACCCATTTAGCAATCGATATCGAAATGCTTTAAATCATTAGTTTAACATATTTAAGTTAATTAACCCTCTCTATCTTACTGAATTCTACATAAAGCCTTAACGGCATAACGGCAGTGCATTTAAAAGAATTCCGTTATCTTATATTTAGGTATAAATTTGATTCTCTTGTATGTACACATTTAGCATGCGATATCGAAATGCTTCAAATCATTAGTTTAACATATTTAAGTTAATTAACCTTCTTTAACGTATTGAAGCTGATATAAAGCCATGGCGGCATAACGGCAGTGCATTTAGAAGAATTCCGTAATCTTATAATTAGGTATAAAGTCGATTTTGTTGTATATACACATTTATCAATAGATATCGAGATGCTTCAACTCATTAGTTTAACATATTTAAGTTAATAAACCTTCTTTAACGATCTGAAGTTGGCATATAGCCACGGCGGTATTACGGCAGTGCATTTTGAAGAATTCCGTAATCTTATATTTAGGTATAAAGTCGATTTTCTTTTATGTACACATTTAGATATCGATATCGAAATGCTTCAAATCATTAGTTTAACATATTAATTTAATAAACATTTTTTAGCTCACTGAAGTCTATATAAAGCCTTAACGGTATAACGGCAATGCATTTAGAAGAATCCCGTTATCTTATATTTAGGTATAAATTCGATTTTCTTGTATATACACATTAAGCAAGCGATATCGAAATGCTTCAAATCATTAGTTTAACATATTTAAGTTAATTGACCTTCTTTAACGTATTGAAGTTGATATAAAGCCGAGGCGGCATAACGGCAGTGCATTTAGAAGAATTCCGTAATGTTATAATTTTATATTTAGGTATAAAGTCGATTTTCTTGCATTTACACATTTAGCAATCGATATCGAAATGCTTCAAACCATTAGTTTAACATATTTAAAATAATAAACCTTCTTTAGCGTAATGAAGGTGTAATAAAGCCTTGGCGGCATAACGACAGTACATGTGGAAGAATTCCGTAATCTTATATTTAGGTATAAAGTCGATTTTGTTGTATATACGCATTTAGCAATCGACATCGAAGTGCTTCAAATCATGAGTTTAACATATATAAGATAATTAACCCTCTTTATCTTACTGAAGTCTACAAAAGCCTTAACGGCATAACGGCAGTGCATTTAGAAGAATTCCGTAATCCTCTATTTAGGTATAAAGTCGATTTTTTTGTATATACTCATTTAGCAATCGATATCGAAATGCTTCAAATCATTAGTTTAACATATTTAAGTTAATTAACCTTCTTTAACGTAATGAAAGCCATGGCAGCATAACGACAGTGCATATAGAAGAATTCCGTAATCTTATATTTAGGTATATAGTCGATTTTCTTGTATTTACACATTTAGCAATCGATATCGAAAATCTCCAAATAATTAGTTTAACATATTTAAGTTAATTAACCTTCTTTAACGTAATGAAGGTAATATAAAGCCATGGCGGCATAACGACAGTGCATTTAGAAGAATTACGTAATCTTATACAGGGTAGGCCGTTTAAAGTTGACCCATCTGGCAACGCTGTAACTTTTAACAGCGATGACAAATCGGCTAATGTCATACCGCGTTAGAAGCGTCATTCGAAGACAATTTATACCATGGAACAGTACACTCCAAAAGAACGCGCTGAAATTGTTCAGCTTTATATTCAAAATAACTTTTCAATTTCGCAAAAAAAATAAAGTGAAAAGTGCTCCAGTTAAGAACACAATTAAGTCTTTATACGCAAAATTTGTGAACACCGGTAATCTCAGTAATGCCAGTCATGCATCCAGACAACGCACAAGACGTTCTGATGAAAATATCGAAGCTGTACGAGCCTGTATTGAGGAGACTCCATCGACATCGAGTTATCGCCGCTCTCAGGAATTAGACATCTCTCGCACCACTCTCCGACGCATAAAGATTTGAAGATGTTTCCATATAAAATTCAAATGGCACAAAAACTAAACCCAGCTGATTATCCGCGACGCCTTAACTTTGGCAAACAAACAAATGGGTCAACTTTAAATGGCCTACCCTGTATTTAGGTATAAAGTCGATTTTCTTGTATATACGCATTTAGCAATCGATATCGAAAAGCTTCAAATAACTGGTTTAGCATATTTAGGTTAATTAACCTTCTTTATCTTACCGAAGTTTACATAAAGCCATAACGGCATAACGGCAGTATATTTGGGTGAATTCCGTAATCTATTACTTAGGTACAAAATCGATTTTCTTGTACATACAAATTTAGAAATCGATATCGAAATGCTTCAAATCAGTAGTTTAGCATATTTTAGTAAATTAACCTTCTTTAGCGTACTGAAATTTATAAAAAGCCATAACGGCATAACGGGAGTGTATTTCGATGAATTCCGTAATCTTGTATTTAGATATAAAGTCGACTTTCTTGTATATACTCATTTAGCAATCGATATCGAAATGCTTCAAATCATTAGTTTAACATATTTAAGTTAATAAACCTTCTTTAACGAACGGAAGTTGGCATAAAGCCATGACGGCATAACGGCAGTGCATGTAGAAGAATTCCGTTATCTTATATTTAGGTATAAAGTCGATTTTCTTGTATATACACATTTAGCAATCGATAACGAAATGCTTCAAATCATTAGTTTATCATATTTAAGTTAATTAACCTTATTTATCTTACTGAAGTTTACATAAGGCCATAACGGTATAACGGCAGTGCATTTGGAAGAATTCCGTAATCTTATATTCAGGTATAAAGTCGATTTTCTTGTAAATATATATTTCGCAATAGATATCCAGATGCTTCAACTCATTAGTTTAACATATTTAAGTTAATAAAACTTTTTGAACGAACTGAAGTGTGCATAAAGCCATGGCGACATAACGGCAGTGCATGTAGAAGAATTCCGTAATCTTATATTTAGGTATAAAGTCGATTTTCTTGTATATACTCATTTTGCAATCGATATCGAGATGCTTCAAATCATTAGTTTAACATATTTAAGTTAATTGGCCTTCGTTAACGTAATGAAGATGATATAAAGCCATGGCGGCATAACGACAGTACATTTAGAAGTATTCCGTAATCTTATGTTTAAATATAAATTCGATTTTCTTTTATATACAAATTTAGCAAGCGATATCGAATTGCATAGCAATTGATATTGAAATGCTTCAAATCATTAGCTTAACATATTTAAGTTAATTAGCCTTCTTTAACGAACGGAAGTTGGCTTAAAACCTTGGCGACATAACTTCAGTTCATTTATAAAAATTCCGTAACCATATGTTTAGATATAAATTCGATTTTCTTTTATATACACATTTAGCAATCCATATCGAAATGCTTTGAATCATTAGTTTAACATATTTAAGTTAACTAACCCTCTTTATCTTACTGAAGTCTACAAAAGCCTTATCGGCATAACGGCAGTGCATTTCGAAGAATTTCGTAATCTTATATTTAGGTATAAAGTCGATTTTCTTGTATATACACATTTAGCAATCGATATCGATATGCTTCAAATCATAAGTTTAACATATTTAAGTTAATAAACCTTCTTTAACGAACGGAAGTTGGCATAAAGCCATGACGGCATGACGGCAGTGCATGTAGAAGAATTCCGTTATCTTATATTTAGGTATAAAGTCGATTTTGTTGTACATACACATTTAGCAATCGATATCGAAATGCTTCAAATCATTAGTTTAACATATTTAAGTTAATTAACCTTCTTTTTCTTACTGAAGTTTACATAAAGCCATAACGGTATAACGGCAGTGCATTTGGAAGAATTCCGTAATCTTATATTTAGGTATAAAGTCGATTTTCTTGTATATACTCATTTTGCAATCGATATCGAGATGCTTCAAATCATTAGTTTAACATATTTAAGTTAATTGGCCTTCGTTAACGTAATGAAGATGATATAAAGCCATGGCGGCATAACGACAGTACATTTAGAAGTATTCCGTAATCTTATGTTTAAATATAAATTCGATTTTCTTTTATATACAAATTTTGCAATCGATATCAAAATGCTTCAAATAACTGGTTTAGCATATTTAAATTAATTAACCTTCATTATCTTACTGAAGTTTACATAAAGCCATAACGACATAACGGCAGTATATGTGGCAGAATTCCGTAATCTTATATTCAGGTATAAAGTCGATTTTGTTGTACATACACATTTAGCAATCGATATCGAAATGCTTCAAATCATTAGTTTAACATATTTAAGTTAATTAACCTTCTTTACCGTAATGAAGGTTATATAAAGCCATGGCGGCATAACGACAGTGCATGTAGAAGAATTCCGTAATCTTATATTTAGGTATATAGTCGATTTTCTTGTATTTACACATTTAGCAATTGATATCGAAAATCTTCAAATCATTAGTTTAACATATTTAAGTTAATTATCCTTCTATAACGTAATGAAGGTGATATAAAGCCATTGCGGCCTAACGACAGTGCATTTAGAAAAATTCCGTACTCTTATATTTAGGTATAAATTCGATTTTGTTGTATATAGGCATTTAGCAATCGATATCGAAATGCTTCATATAACTGGTTTAACATATTTAGGTTAATTAACCCCCTCTATCTTGCTGATTATTCTTTAACGAACGGAAGTTGGCTTATAGCCATGGCCGCATAACGGCAGTGCATTTAGAAGAATTCCGTTATCTTATATTTAGGCATAAAGTCGATTTTCTTGTATATACACTTTTAGCTATCGATATCGAAATGCTTCAAATCATTAGTTTGACATATTAAGTTAATAAACATTTTTAAGCATACTGAAGTCTACATAAAGCCTTAACGGTATAACGGCAGAGCATTTAGAAGAATTCCGTAATGTTATAATTTTATATTTAGGTATAAAGTCGATTTTCTTGTATATATACATTTCGCAATCGATATGGCAATGCTTCAGATAACTGGTTTAACATATTTAAGTTAATAAACCTCCTTTAGCGAACTGAAGTTGACATAAAGCCATAACGGCACTGCATTTGGAAGAATTCCGTAGTCTTAAATTTAGGTATAAATTCGATTTTCTTGTATGTACACATTTTACAATCGATATCGAAATGCTTCAAATAACCCGTTTAGCATATTTAAGTTAATTAACCTTCTTTATCTTACTGAAGTTAACATAAAGCCATAACGGCATAACGGCAGTGCATTTAGAAGAATTCCGTTATCGTGTATTTATGTATAAAGTCGATTGTCCTTAATATTCATATTTAGCAATAGATAACGAAGTGCTGCAAATCATTAGTTTAAAATATTTAAGTTAATTCACCTTCTTTATCTTACTGAAGTATACATAAAGCCAAAACGGTATAACACCAGTGCATTTGGAAGAATTCCGTAAACTTATATTTAGGTAAAAAGTCGATTTTCTTCTATACACATTTCACAATCGATATGGAAATGCTTCAGATAACTGGTTTAACATATTTAAGTTAATAAACCTCCTTTACCGAACTGAAGTTGACATAAAGCCATAACGGCACTGCATTTGGAAGAATTCCGTAGTCTTAAATTTAGGCATAAATTCGATTTTCTTGTATATACACATTTTACAATCGATATCGAAATGTTTCAAGTAACCCGTTTAGCATATTTAAGTTAATTAACCTTCTTTATCTTACTGAAGTTAACATAAAGCCATAACGGCATAACGGCAGTGCATTTAGAAGAATTCCGTTATCGTGTATTTATCTATAAAGTCGATTGTCTTAAATATTCACATTTAGCAATAGATAACGAAATGCTGCAAATCATTAGTTTAACATATTTAAGTTAATTAACCTTCTTTATCTTACTGAAGTATACATAAAGCCAAAACGGTATAACACCAGTGCATTTGGAAGAATTCCGTAAACTTATATTTAGGTAAAAAGTCGATTTTCTTCTATACACATTTAGCTATCGATATCGAAATGCTTGAAATCATTAGTTTAACATATTTAAGTTCGTTAACCTTCTTTAACGTAATGAAGGTGATATAAAGCCACGGCGGCATAACGACAGTGCTTTTAGAAGAATTCCGTAATCTTATATTTAGGTAAAAAGTCGATTTTCTTGTATATACACATTTAGCTATCGATATCGAAATGCTTCAAATCATTCGTTTAACATATTTAAGTTCGTTAACCTTCTTTAACGAACGGAAGTTGGCTTAAAGCCATGGCGGCATAACGGCAGTGCATTTAGAAGAATTCCGTAATCTTATATTTATGTATAAAGTCGATTTTCTTGTATATACACATTTAGCTATCGATATCGAAATGATTCAAATCATTCGTTTAGCATATTTAAGTTCGTTAACCTTCTTTAACGAACGGAAGTTGGCTTATAGCCATGGCGGCATAACGACAGTGCATTTAGAAGAATTTCGTAATCTTATATTTAGGCATAAAATTTGATTTTCTTAAATATTCACATTTAGCAAACGATAACGAAATGCTTCAAATCATTAGTTTAACATATTTAAGTTAATTAACCTTCTTTAACGAACTGAAGTTAACATAAAGCCATAACGGCATAACGGCAGTGCATTTTGGGAAAAATTCCGTAATCTTATTTTTTAGGTAAAAAGTCGATTTTCTTGTATAAACACATTAAGCTATCGATATCGAAATGCTTCAAATCATTAGTTTAACATATTTAAGTTCGTTTAAAACCCTTTTTTAACGTAATGAAGGTGATATAAAACCATGGCGGCATAACGACAGTGCATTTAGAAGAATTCCGTAATCTTATATTTATGTATAAAGTCGATTTTCTTTTTATATACACATTCAGCAATCGATATCGAAATGCTTCAAATCATTAGTTTAACATGTTTAAGTTAATAAACCTTCTTTAACGAACGGAAGTTGGCTTATAGCCATGGCGGCATAACGGCAGTGCATTTAGAAGAATTCCGTAATCTTATATTTATGGTAAAAGTCGATTTTCTTGTATATACACATTTAGCTATCGATATCGAAATGCTTCAAATCATTAGTTTACATATTTAAGTTAATTAACCTTCTTTAACGAACGGAAGTTGACATTTAAAACCATAACGGCATAACGACAGTGCATTTAGAAGAATTCCGTAATCTTATATTTAGGCATAAAATCGATTTTCTTTAAATATCACATTTAGCAAACGATAACGAAATGCTTCAAATCATTAGTTTAACATATTTAAGTTAATAAACCTTCTTTAACGAACTGAAGTTAACATAAAGCCATAACGGCATAACGGCAGTGCATTTGGAAGAATTCCGTAATCTTATATTTAGGTAAAAAGTCGATTTTCTTGTATAAACACATAAGCAATCGATATCGAGATGGTTCAACTCATTAGTTTAACATATTTAAGTTAATTAACCTTATTTTTCTCACTGAAGTGTACATAAAGCCATAACAGTATAAGGGCAGTGCATTTGAAAGAATTCCGTAATCTTATATTTAGGTATAAAGTCGATTTTCTTGCATTTACACATTAAGCAATTGATATCGAAATGCATCAGATAACTGGTTTAGCATATTTAAGTTAATTAACCTTCTTTATCTTACTAAAGTTTACATAAAGCCATAACGGCATATATTTATATGAATTCCGTTATCTTATATTTAGGTATAAAGTCGATTTTGTTGTACACACGCATTTAGCAATCGATATCGAAATGCCTCAAATCATTAGTTTAACATATTTAAGTTAATTAACCTTCTTTAACATATTGAAGTTGATATAAAGCCATGCCGGCATAACGACAGTGCAGGTAGAAGAGCTCCGTAATCTTATATTTAGGTATATAGTCGATTTTCCTGTATATACGCATCTAGCAATCGATATCGAAATGCTTCAAATCATTAGTTTAACATATTTAAGTTAATTAACCTTCTTTAACGTATTGAAGTCGATATGAAGCCATGGCGGCATAGCGACAGTACATTTGGAATAATTTCGTAATCTTATATTTAGGTATAAAGTCGATTTTGTTGTATATACACATTTAGCAATCGATATCGAAATGCTTCAAATCATTAGTTTAACATATTTAAGTTAATTAACCTTCTTTAAGGTAATGAAGGTAATATAAAGCCATAGCGGCATAACGACAGTGCATTTAGAAGAATTCCGTAATCTTATATTTAGGTATAAAGTCGATTTTGTTGTGTATACACATTTAGCAATCGATATCGAAATGCTTAAAATCATTAGTTTAACATATTTAAGTTAATTAACCTTCTTTAATGTATTGAAGTCGATATAAAGCCATGGCGGCAGAACGACAGTACATTTGGAAGAATTCCAAAGTCTTATATTTATGTATAAAGTCGATTTTCTTGTATGTACACATTTAACAATCGATATCGAAATGCTTCAAATCATTAGTTTAACATATGTAAGTTAATAGACCTTCTTTAACGAACGGAAGTTGGCTTAAAGCCATGGCGGCATAACGGCAGTGCATTTAGAAGAATTCCGTAATCTTATATTTAGGTAAAAAGTCGATTTTCTTGTATATAAACATTTAGCTATCGATACCGAAATGCTTCAAATCATTAGTTTAGCATATTTAAGTTCGTTAACCTTCTTTAACGAACTGAAGTTAACATAAAGCCATAACGGCTTATCGGCAGTGCATTTGGAAGAATTCCGTAATCTTATATTTAGGTAAAAAGTCGGTTTCTTGTATATACACATTTAACTATCGATATCGAAATGCTTCAAATCATTAGTTTAACATATGTAAGTTAATAGACCTTCTTTAACGAACGGAAGTTGGCTTATAGCCATGGCGACATAACGACAGTGCATTTAGAAGAATTCCGTAATCTTATATTTAGGCATAAAGTCGATTTTCTTAAATATTCACATTAAGCAATCGATAACGAATTGCTTCAAATCATTAGTTTAACATATTTAAGTTAATTAACCTTCTTTAACGAACTGAAGTTAACATAAAGCCATAACGGCTTATCGGCAGTGCATTTGGAAGAATTCCGTAATCTTATATTTAGGTAAAAAGTCGGATTTCTTGTATATACACATTTAACTATCGATATCGAAATGCTTCAAATCATTCGTTTAACATATTTAAGTTAATAAACCTTCTTTAACCTTTGGCTTAAAGCCATGGTGGCATAACGGCAGTGCATTTAGAAGAATTCCGTAATCTTATATTTATGTATAAAGTCGATTTTCTTGTATATACTCATTTAGCTATCGGTATCGAAATGCTTCAAATCATTCGTTTAGCATATTTAAGTTCGTTAACCTTCTTTAACGAACGGAAGTCGATATAAAGCCATGGCGGCAGAACGACAGTACATTTGGAAGAATTCCAAAGTCTTATATTTATGTATAAAGTCGATTTTCTTGTATGTACACATTTAACAATCGATATCGAAATGCTTCAAATCATTAGTTTAACATATGTAAGTTAATAGACCTTCTTTAACGAACGGAAGTTGGCTTAAAGCCATGGCGGCATAACGGCAGTGCATTTAGAAGAATTCCGTAATCTTATATTTAGGTAAAAAGTCGATTTTCTTGTATATAAACATTTAGCTATCGATACCGAAATGCTTCAAATCATTAGTTTAGCATATTTAAGTTCGTTAACCTTCTTTAACGAACTGAAGTTAACATAAAGCCATAACGGCTTATCGGCAGTGCATTTGGAAGAATTCCGTAATCTTATATTTAGGTAAAAAGTCGGTTTCTTGTATATACACATTTAACTATCGATATCGAAATGCTTCAAATCATTAGTTTAACATATGTAAGTTAATAGACCTTCTTTAACGAACGGAAGTTGGCTTATAGCCATGGCGACATAACGACAGTGCATTTAGAAGAATTCCGTAATCTTATATTTAGGCATAAAGTCGATTTTCTTAAATATTCACATTAAGCAATCGATAACGAATTGCTTCAAATCATTAGTTTAACATATTTAAGTTAATTAACCTTCTTTAACGAACTGAAGTTAACATAAAGCCATAACGGCTTATCGGCAGTGCATTTGGAAGAATTCCGTAATCTTATATTTAGGTAAAAAGTCGGATTTCTTGTATATACACATTTAACTATCGATATCGAAATGCTTCAAATCATTCGTTTAACATATTTAAGTTAATAAACCTTCTTTAACCTTTGGCTTAAAGCCATGGTGGCATAACGGCAGTGCATTTAGAAGAATTCCGTAATCTTATATTTAGGTATAAAGTCGATTTTGTTGTATATACACATAAGCAATCGATATCGAGATGGTTCAACTCATTAGTTTAACATATTTAAGTTAATTAACCTAATTTTTCTCACTGAAGTGTACATAAAGCCATAACGGTATAACGGCAGTGCATTTGGAAGAATTCCGTAATCTTATATTCAGTTATAAAGTCGATTTTCTTGTATTTACACATTAAGCAATCGATATCGAAATGCATCAGATAACTGGTTTAGCATATTTAAGTTAATTAACCTTCTTTATCTTACTAAAGTTTACATAAAGCCATAACGGCAGTATATTTATATGAATTCCGTTATCTTATATTTAGGTATAAAGTCGATTTTGTTGTACATACACATTTAGCAATCGATATTGAAATGCTTCAAATCATTAGTTTAACATATTTAAGTTAGTTAACCTTCTTTAACGTAATGAAGGTGATATAAAGCCATGGCGGCATAACGACAGTGCATGTAGAAGAATTCCGTAATCTTATATTTGGGTATAAAGTCGATTTTGTTGTATATACGCATCTAGCAGTCGATATCGAAATGCTTCAAATCATTAGTTTAACATATTCAAGTTAATTAACCCTCTTTATCTTACTGAAGTCTACAAACGCCTTAACGGCATAACGGCAAAGCATTTAGAAGAATTACGTAATCTTATATTTAGGTTTAAAGTCGATTTTGTTGTATATACACATTTAGCAATCGATATCGAAATGCTTCAAATCATTATTTTAACATATTTAGGTTAATTAACCTTCTTTAATGTAATGAAGGTGATATAAAGCCATGGCGGCATAACGACAGTGCATGTAGAAGAATTCCGTAATCTTATATTTAGGTATATAGTCGATTTTCTTGTATTTACGCATTTAGCAATCGATATCGAAATGCTTCAAATCATTAGTTTAACATATTTAAGTTAGTTAACCTTCTTTAACGTAATGAAGGTGATATAAAGCCATGGCGGCATAACGACAGTGCATGTAGAAGAATTCCGTAATCTTATATTTAGGTATATAGTCGATTGTCTTGTATTTACGCATTTAGCAATCGATATCGAAAATCTTCAAATCATTAGTTTAACATATTTAAGTTAGTTAGCCTTCTTTAATGTAATGAAGGTGATATAAAGCTAGGCGGCATAACGACAGTGCATGTAGAAGAATTCCGTAATCTTATATTTAGGTATAAAGTCGATTTTCTTGTATATACACATTTAGCTATCGATATCGAAACGCTTCAAATCATAAGTTTAACATATTAAGTTAATAAACATTTTTTAGCATACTGAAGTCTACATAAAGCCTTAGCGGCATAACGGCAGTGCATTTAGAAGAATTCCGTAATGTTATAATTTTATATTTAGGTATAAAGTCGATTCTCTTGTATATACACATTTCGCAATCGATATCGAATATCGAAAATTTAACATATCTAAGTTAAAAAACCTCCTTTAGAGAACTGAAGTTGACATAAAGCCATAATTCCATAGTCTTATATTTAGGCATAAAGTCGATTTTCTTGTATATACACATTTAGCAATCGATATCGAAATGCTTCAAATCATTAGTTTAACATATTAAAGTTAATTAACCTTTTTTAACGAACGGAAGTTGGCATAAAGCCAATACGGCATAACGGCAGTGCATTTAGAAGAATTCCGTAATCTTATATTTAGGTACAAAGTCGATTTTCTTGTATATACACATTTAGCAATCGATAACGAAATGCTTCAAATCATTAGTTTTTTTTTTAGTTAAATAGCCTTCTTTCTCTGACTGAAATTTACATAAAGCCATAACGGTATAACGACAGTGCATTTGGAAGTATTCCGTAAACTTATATTTAGGTATAATGTCGATTTTGTTGTATATACACATTTAGCAATCGACATCGAGATGGTTCAACTCATTAGTTTAACATATTTAAGTTAATAAACCTTCTTTAACGATCTGAAGTTGGTTAAAGCCATGGCGGCATAACGGGAGTGCATTTAGAAGAATTCCGTAATCTTATATTTAGGTATAAAGTCGATTTTCTTGTATACACACATTTAGCAAGCGATAACGAAATGCTTTAAATCATTAGTTTAACATATTTAAGTTAATTAACCTTCTTTTTCTTACTGAAGTCTACATAAAGCCTTAACGGCATAACGGCAGTGCATTTAGAAGAATTCCGTTGTCTTATATTTAGGTATAATGTCGATTTTTTTGTATATTTACATTTAGCAATCGATATCGAGATACTTCAAATCATTAGTTTTACATATTTAAGTTAATAAACCTTCTTTAATTATCTGAAGTTTACGTAAAGCCATAACGGTATAACGCCAGTGCATTTGGAAGAAATCCGTAAACTTATATTTAGGTATAATGTCGATTTTGTTGTATATACACATTTAGCAATCGGTATCGAGATGCTTCAAATCATTAGTATAACATATTTAAGTTATCTAACCTTCTTTATCTGACTGAAGTTTACGTAAAGCCATAACGGTATAACGGCAGTGCATTTGGAAGAATTCCGTAATCTTATATTTAGGTATAAAGTCGATTTTGTTGTATATACACATTTAGCAATCGATATTGAGATGGTTCAACTCATTTGTTTAAATTATCTAACCAATGCTTTATGTTCGACCCACCTCGTTTCAATAGTTTAGCCACTAGAGCGTTAGCAAAGTTGAAACAAAAATGTGACTATTGCCAAGCGCCTGGTTAGAGCAGAAGAAAGATTGAAGACTTTCCTGAAAGCCCTTTAAATTATCTAACCAATGTTTTATGTTTAACTCACCTCGTACAAACAGTTCACCCGCTAGAGCGTTATCAAAAGAGAAACAAAAATGTGACTATTGCCACGCCCCTGGTAGATGTACAAGAAAGACTGAAGACTTCCCTGTGGGCTTTTTAAATTATCTAACCAATGTTTTATGTTTGACTCAGCTCGTTCAAATAGTTTACCCGCTAGAGCGTTAGCAAAGTTGAAACAAATATGTGACAATTGCCAAGCCCCTGATAGGAGTAGAAGAAAGAGTGAAGATTTTCCTGAGAGCCCTTTAAATTATCTAACCAATGCTTTGTGTTTGACCGACCTCGTTCCAATAGTTTAGCCGCTAGAGCGTTAGCAAAGTTGAAACAAAAATGTGACTATTGCCAAGCCCCTGATAGGAGTAGAAGAAAGAGTGAAGATTTTCCTGAGAGCCCTTTAAATTATCTAACCAATGCTTTGTGTTCGACCGACCTGGTTCCAATAGTTTAGCCGCTAGAGCGTTAGCAAAGTTGAAACAAAAATGTGACTATTGCCAAGCCCCTGATAAGAGTAGAAGAAAGATTGAAAATTTTCCTAAGAGCTCTTTAAATTATCTAACCAATGTTTTCTGTTTGACTCACCTCGTTCAAATAGTTTAGCATCAGAGCGTTAGCAAAGTTGAAACAAAAAGGTGGCTATTTCCAAGCCCCTGATATGAGTAGAATAAAGATTGAAGACTTTCCTGTGGGCATTTAAATTAGCTAACCAATGTTTTATGTTTGACTCACCTCGTTCAAATAGTTTAGCCGCTAGAGCGTTATCAAAAGTGAAACAAAAATGTGACTATTTCCAGGCGCCTGATAGGAGTAGAAGAAAGAGTGAAAATTTTCCTAAGAGCGCTTTAAATTATCTAACCAATGCTTTGTGTTTGACCCACCTCGTTGCAATAGTTTACTCGCTAGAGCATTAATAAAAGTGAAACAAAAATGTGACTATTTCAAAGCCCCTGATAGGAGTAGAAAAAAGGTTGAAGACTTTACTGAGAGCTCTTTAAATTATCTAACCAATGCTTTATGTGTGACTCACCTCGTTCTAATAGTTTAGCATCAGAGCGTTAGCAAAGTTGAAACAAAAAGGTGACTATTTCCAAGCCCCTGATATGAGAAGAAGAAAGATTGAAGACTTTTCTGAAAGCCCTTTAAATTATCTAACCAATGCTTTATGTTTGACTAACCTCGTTTTAATAGTTTACCCGCTAGAGCATTAATAAAAGTGAAACAAAAATGTGACTATTTCCAAGCCCCTGATAGGAGTAGAATAAAGATTGAAGACTTTCCTGAGAGCTCTTTAAATTATCTAACCAACGCCTTATGTTTGACCCAACTCGTTCCAATAGTTTAGCCGATAGAGCGTTATCAAAAGTGAAACAAATATGTGACGTTCCAATAGTTTAGCCGCTAGAGCATTAGCACAGTTGAAACAAAAATGTGACTATTGCCAAGCCCCTGGTAGATGTAGAAGAAAAATTAATAACTTTCCTGAGAGCTCTTTAAATTATCTAACCAATGCTTTATGTTTGACTCACCTCGTTCAAACAGTTTACCCGCTAGAGCGTTATCAAAAGTGAAACAAAAATGTGACTATTTCCGGGCCCCTGATAGTAGTAGAACAAAGATTAAAGACTTTCCTGAGAGCTCTTTAAATTATTTAACCAATGCTTTATGTTTGACTCACCTCGTTCCAATTGTTAACCCGCTAGAGTGTTATCAAAAGTGAAACAAAAATGTGACTATTGCCACGCCCCTGGTAGATGTAGAAGAAAGATTGAAGACTTTTCTGAGAGCTCTTTAAATTATCTAACCAATGCTTTATGTGCGACTCACCTCGTTCTAACAGTTTAGCCTCAGAGCGTTAGCAAAGCTGAAACAAAAATGTGACTATTGCCAGGCCCCTGATAGGAGTAGAAGAAAGGGTGAAGATTTTCCTAAGAGCGCTTCAAATTATCTAACTAATGCTTTGTGTTTGACCCACCTTGTTCCAGTAGTTTAGCCGCTAGAGCGTTATCAAAAGTGAAACAAAAATGTGACTATTGCCACGCCCCTGGTAGATGTAGAAGAAAGATTGAAGACTTTCCTGAGAGCTCTTTAAATTATCTAACCAATGCTTTATGTTGGACCCACCTCGTTCAAACAGTTTACCCGCTAGAGCGTTATCAAAAGTCATTAATTTTTCTTCTACATCTACCCGGGGCTTGGCAATAGTCACATTTTTGTTTCAACTTTGCTAACGCTCTAGTGGCTAAACTAATGAAACGAGGTGAGTCACACATAACGCATTGGTTAGATAATTTAAAGCGCTCTTTGGAAAATCTTCACTCTTTCTTCTACTCCTATCAGGGGCGTGGCAATAGTCACATTTTTGTTTCAACTTTGCTAACGCTCTAGTGGCTAAACAATTGAAACGAGGTGGATCGAACATAAAGCATTGGTTAGATAATTTAAAGACCTCTTAGGAAAATCTTCTATCGTTCTTCTACTCGAACCAGGCGCTTGGCAATAGTCACATTTTTGTTTCACTTTTGATAACGCTCAAGCGGGTAAACTATTTGAACGAGGTAGGTCGAACATAAAGCATTGGTTAGATAATTTAAACTAATGAGTTAAACCATCTCGATATCGATTGCTAAATGTGTATATACAAGAAAATCGAATTTATACCTTAATATAAGATAACGGAATTCTTCCAAATGCACTGCCGTTATACCGTTATGGCTTTACGTAAACTTCAGTAAGAAAAAGAAGGTTAATTAACTTAAATATGTTAAACTAATGATTTGAAGTATCTCGATATCGAGTGCTAAATGTGTATATACAACAAAATCGACATTATACCTAAATATATGTTTACGAAATTCTTCCAAATGCACTGGCGTTATACCGTTAGGGCTTTATGTAAACTTCAGTCAGATAAAGAAGGTTAATTAACTAAAATATGTTAAACTAATGATTTGAAGCATTTCGTTATCGATAGCTAAATGTGTATATACAAGAGAATCGATCTTATACCTACATATAAGATTACGGAATTCACCCAAATATACTGCCGTTATGCCGTTATGGCTCCATATGTTAAACTTCAGTAAGATAAAGAAGGTTAATTAATCTATATATGCTTAACCAGTTATTTGAAGCATTTCGATATCGATTGCTAAATTCGTATATACAACAAAATCGACTTTATGCCCACAAATAAGACTACGAAATTCATCCAAATGCAGTGCCGTTATGCCGTCATTGCTTTACGTAAACTTCAGTAAGAAAAAGAAGGTAAATTAACTTAAATATGTTAAACTAATGAGTCGAACCATCTCGATATCGATTGCTAAATGTGTATATACAAGAAAATCGACTTTATACCTAAATAAAAGATTACGGAATTCTTCTAAATGCACTGCCGTTATGCCGCCATGGCTTTATGCCAACTTCCGATCGTTAAAGAAGATTAATTAACTTAAATATGTTAAACTAATGATTTGAAGCATTTCGATATCGATTACTAAATGTGTATATACAAGAAAATCGACTTTATGCCTACATATAAGACTACGGAATTCATCCAAATGCAGTGCCGTTATGCCGCCATGGCTTTAACCAACTTCAGATCGTTAAAGAAGGTTTATTAACTTAAATATGTTAAACTAATGCGTTGAACCATCTTGATATCGATTGCTAAATGTGTACATACAAGAAAATCGACTTTATACCTAAATATAAGTATAAGGCATTCTTCCAAATGCACTGCCGTTATGCCGCCATGACTTTATATCAACTTCAATACGTTAAAGAAGGTTAATTAACTTAAATATGTTAAACTAATGATTTGAAGCATTTCGTTATCGATTGCTAAATGTGTATATACAAGAAAATCGACTTTATACCTAAATATAAGATTACGGAATTCTTCTAAATGCACTGCCGTTATGCCGCCATGACTTTAAGCCAACTTCAGATCGTTAAAGAAGGTTTATTAACTTAAATAAGTTAAACTAATAAGTTGAACCATCTCGATATCGATTGCTAATGTGTATATAAAACAAAATCGACTTTATACCTAAATATAAGAATACGGAATTCTTCCAAATGCACTGCCGTTATACCGTTATGGCTTTACGTAAACTTCAGTAAGAAAAATAAGGTTAACTAACTTAAATATTTTAAACTAATGATTTGAAGCATCTCGATATCGATTGCTAAATGTGTAAATACAACAATATCGACATTATACCTAAATATAAGTATAAGGAATTCTTCCAAATGCACTGCCGTTATACCGTTATGGCTTTATGTTAACTTCAGTTCGTTAAAGAAGGTTTATTAACTTAAATATGTTCAACCAGTTATTTGAAGCATTTCGATATCGATTGCTTAATGCATATAAAAAAGAAAATCGACTTTATACCTAAATATAAGACTACGGAATTCTTCCAAATGTACTGTCGTTATGCCGCCATGGCTTTTTGTCAATTCAATACGTTAAAGAAGGTTAATTAACTTAAATTTGTTAAACTAATGATTTGAAGCATTTCGATATCGCTTGTCAAATGTGTATGTAAAAGAAAATCGAATTTATACCTAAACATAAGATTACGGAATTCTTCCATATGTACTCTCGTTATGGCTTTATAGCAACTTCAATACGTTAAAGAAGGATAATTAACTTAAATATGTTAAACTAATGATTTGAAGCATTTCGATATCGTTTGCTTAATGTGTATATACAAGAAAACCGACTTTATACCTAAATATAAGACTACGGACTTCTTCTAAATGCACTGTCGTTATGCCGCCATGTCTTTATGTCACCGTCATTACGTTAAAGAAGGTTAATTAACTTAAATATGTTAAACTAAAGATTTGAAGCATTTCGATATCGATTGCTAATTGTGTATGTACAACAAAATCTACTTTATACCTAAATATAAGATAACGGAATTCATATAAATATGCTGCCGTTATGGCTTTATGTAAACTTCAGTAAGATAAAGAAGGTTAATTAACTTAAATATGCTAAACCAGTTATTTGAAGCATTTCGATATCGAGTGCAAAATAAGTATATACAAGAAAATCGACTTTATACCTAAATATAAGGTTACGGAATTCTTCTAAATGCACTGTCGTTATGCCGCCATGGCTTTATATCAACTTCAATACGTAAAAGAAGGTTAATTAACTTAAATATGTTAAACTAATGATTTGAAGCATTCCGTTATCGATTGCTAAATGTGTATATACAAGAAAATCGACTTTATACCTAAATATAAGATTACGGAATTCTTCTAAATGCACTGCCGTTATGTCGCCATGGCTTTATATCAACTTCAATACGTTAAAGAAGGTTAATTAACTTAAATATGTTAAACTAATGAGTTGAACCATCTCGATATCGATTGCTATTGTGTATATACAACAAAATCGAATCTATACCTAAATATAAGATTACGGAATTCTTTCAAAGGCACTGTCGTTATAGCGTTATGGCTTTACGTAAACTTCAGTAAGAAAAATAAGGTTAATTAACTTAAATATAATAAACTAGTGATTTGAAGCATCTCGATATCGATTGCTAAATGTGTATATACAACAAAATCGACTTTATACCTAAATATAAGATAACGGAATTCTTCCAAACGCACTGTCGTTATACCGTTATGGCTTTATGTAAGCTTCAGTAAGATAAAGAAGGCTAATTAACTTAAATATGTTAAACTAATGATTTGAAGCATTTCGTTATCGATTGCTAAATGTGAATATACAAGAAAATCGACTTTATACCTAAATATAAGATTACGGATTTCTTCTAAATGCACTGCCGTTATGCCGTTATGGCTTTGTGTTAACTTCAGTAAGATAAAGAAGGTTTATTAACTTAAATATGTTAAACCAGTTATTTGAAGCATTTCGATATCTATTGCTTAATGCATATATAAAAGAAAATCGACTTTATATCTAAATATAAGACTACGGAATTCTTCCAAATGTACTGTCGTTATGCCGCCATGGCTTTATATCAACTTCAGTACGTTAAAGAAGGTTAATTAACTTAAATTTGTTAAACTAGTGATTTGAAGCATTTCGATATCGCTTGCTAAATGTGTATATACAAGAAAATCGACTTTATACCTGAATATAAAATTACGGAATTCTTCTAAATGCAGTGCCGTTATGCTGCCATGGCTTTATGCCAACTTCCGTTCGTTAAAGAAGGTTAGGTAACTTAAATATGTTAAACTAATGATTTGAAGCATTTCGGTATCGATTGTTAAATTTGTATGTACAACAAAATCGACTTTATACCTAAATATAAGATAACGGAATTCATATAAATATACTGCCGTTATGCCGTTATGGCTTTATGTAAACTTCAGTAAGATAAAGAGGGTTAATTAACTTAAATATGCTAATCCAGTTTTTTGAAGCATTTCCATATCGATTGCAAAATGTGTATATACAAGAAAATCGACTTTATGCCTAAATATAACACTACGGAATGCTTCCAAATGCACTGCTGTTATACCGTTTTGGCTTTGTGTCAACTTCAGTTCGCTAAAGGAAGTTTATTAACTTAAATATATTAAACCAGTTATCTGAAGCATTTCGATATCGATTGCGAAATGTATATATACAAGAAAATCGACTTTATATATAAAATTACAACATTACGGAGTTCTTCTAAATGCACTGCCGTTATTCCGTTAAGGCTTTATGTAGACTTCAGTATGCTATAAAATGTTTATTAACTTAATATGTTAAACTAATGATTTGAAGCATTTCGATATCGATAGCTAACTGTGTATATAC
Organism: Bactrocera correcta; assembly: GCA_027475135.1. Lineage (NCBI taxonomy): Eukaryota > Metazoa > Arthropoda > Insecta > Diptera > Tephritidae > Bactrocera > Bactrocera correcta. The sequence goes on from JAPZAG010000680.1 coordinate 41,414, forward strand.
AAGAAAATCGACTTTATACCTAAATATAAGATTACGGAATTCTTCTGAATGCACTGCCGTTATGCCGCCATGGCTTTAAGCCAACTTCCGTTCGTTAAAGAAGGTTTATTAACTTAAATATGTTAAACTAATGATTTGAAGCATTTCGATATCGTTTGCTAAATGTGTATATACAAGAAAATTGGCTTAATACATAAATGTAAGACTACGGAATTCTTCCAATTGTATTGTCGTTATGCCGCCGTGGCTTTACATCAACTTCAATACGTTAAAGAAGGTTAATTAACTTAAATATGTTCAACTAATGATTTGAGGCATTTCGATATCGATTTATAAATGCGTATATACAACAAAATCGGCTTTATACCTAAATATAAAATTACGGGGTTCTTCTAAATGCACTGTCGCTATGCCGCCATGTCTTTACGTGAACTTCAGTCAGATAAAGAAGGGTAGTTAACTTAAATATGTTAAACTAATGACTTGAAGCATCTCGATATCGATTGCTAAATGTGTATATACAAGAAAATCGACTTTTTACCTAAATATTAGATTACGGAATTCTTCCAACTGCACTGCCGTTATACCGTTTTGGCTTTATGTAAACTTCAGTAAGATAAAGAAGGTACGTTAACTTAAATATGTTAAACTAATGATTTGAAGCATTTCGATATCGATTGCTAAATGTGTATATACAAAAAAATCGACTTTATACCTAACTATAAGATTACGGAATTCTTCCAAATCTACTGCCGTTATGCCGCCATGGCTTTATATCAACTTCAATACGTTAAAGAAGGTTTATTAACGAAAAGATGTTAAACCAGTTATTTGAAGCATTTCGATATCGATTGCTAGATGCGTATATACAAAAAAATCGATTTTATACCTAAATATAAGATAACGGAATTCATATAAATATACTGCCGTTATGCCGTTATGGCTTTATGTAAACTTCAGTAAGATAAAGAAGGTTAATTAACTTAAATATGCTAAACCAGTTATTTGAAGCATTTCGATATCGATTCATAATGTGTAAATACAAGAAAATCGACTTTGTACCTAAATATAAAATTATAACATTACGGAATTCTTCTAAATGCACTGCCGTTATATCGTTAAGGCTTTATGTAGACTTCAGTAAGCTAAAAAGCGTTTATTAACTTAATATGTTAAACTAATGATATGAAGCATTTCGATATCGATAGCTAAATGTGTATATACAAGAAAATCGAATTTATACCTAAATATAAGATTACGGAATTCTTCTACATGCACTGCCATTATGCCGCCATGGCTATATGCCAACATCAGATCGTTAAAGAAGGTTTATTAACATAAATATGATAAACGCATGATTTGAAGCGTTTCGATATCGATAGCTAAATGTGTATATACAAGAAAATCGACATTATACCTAAATATAAGATTACGGAATTCTTCTACATGCACTGCCGTTATGCCGCCCTGGCTATATGCCAACTTCAGATCGTTAAAGAAGGTTAATTAACTTAGATATGTTAAACTAATGATTTGAAGCATTTCGCTATCGATTGCTAAATGTTTATATACAAGAAAATTGACTTTATACCTAAATATAACACTGCGGAATTCTTCCAAATGTAGTGTCGTTATGCCGCCATGGCTTTATATCAACTTCAATACGTTAAAGAAGGTTTATTAACTTAAATATGTTACACTTATGATTTGAAGCATTTCGATATCGTTTGCTAAATGCGCATATACAACAAAATCGAAATTATACCTAAATATAAGATTACGGAATTCTTCTAAATGCACTGTCGTTCTGCAGCCATGGCTTTATATCACCTTCATCACGTTAAAGAAGGTTAATAACTTAAATATGTTAAACTAATGATTTGAAGATTTTCGATATCGATTGCTAAATGTGTAAATACAAGAAAATCGACTATATACCTAAATATAAGATAACGGAACTCTTCTACCTGCACTGTCGTTATGCCGCCATGGCTTTATATCACCTTCATTACGTTAAAGAAGGTTTATTAACTTAAATATGTTAAACTAATGATTTGAAGCATTTCGATATCGCTTGCTAAATGTGTATGTAAAAGAAAATCGAATTTATACCTAAATACAAGATTACGGAATTCTTCTAAATGCACTGCCGTTATGCCGCCATGGCTTTATGTCACCTTCATTACGTTAAAGAAGGCTAATTAACTTAAATATGCTAAACTAGTGATTTGAAGCATTTCGTTATCGATTGCTAAATGTGTATATACAACAAAATCGACTTTATACCTGAATATAAGATTACGGAATTCTTCTAAATGCAGTGCCGTTATGCTGCCATGGCTTTATGCCAACTTCCGTTCGTTAAAGAAGGTTAAGTAACTTAAATATGTTAAACTAATGATTTGAAGCATTTCGATATCGATTGTTAAATTTGTATGTACAACAAAATCGACTTTATACCTAAATATAAGATAACGGAATTCATATAAATATACTGCCGTTATGCCGTTATGGCTTTATGTAAACTTCAGTAAGATAAAGAAGGTTAATTAACTTAAATATGATAAGCCAGTTTTTTGAAGCATTTCCATATCGATTGCAAAATGTGTATATACAAGAAAATCGACTTTATGCCTAAATATAACACTACGGAATGCTTCCAAATGCAGTGCCGTTATGGCTTTATGTCAACTTCAGTTCGCTAAAGGAGGTTTCTTAACTTAAATATGTTAAACCAGTTATCTGAAGCATTTCGATATCGATTGCGAAATGTATATATACAAGAAATTCGACTTTATATATAAAATTACAACATTACGGAGTTCTTCTAAATGCACTGCCGTTATACCGTTAAGGCTTTATGTAGACTTCGGTCCGTTAAAGAAGGTTTATTAACTTAAATATGTTAAACTAATGATTTGAAGCATTTCGTTATCGTTTGCTAAATGTGTATATACAAGAAAATCGACTTTATACATAAATGTAAGACTACGGAATTCTTTTCAATTGTATTGTCGTTATGCTGCCATGGCTTTACATCAACTTCAATACGTTAGAGAAGGTTATTTTACTTAAATATGTTAAGCTAATGATTTGAGGCATTTCGATATCGATTGCTAAATGCGCATATACAACAAAATCGACTTTATACCTAAATATAAAACTACGGAATTCTTCTAAATGCACTGTCGCTATGCCGCCATGGCTTTACGTAAACTTCAGTCAGATAAAGAAGGTAAGTTAACTTAAATATGTTAAACTAATGGCTTGAAGCATCTCGATATCGATTGCTAAATGTGTATATACAAGAAAATCGACTTTTTACCTAAATATTAGATTACAGAATTCTTCCAAATGCACTGCCGTTATACCGTTTTGGCTTTATGTAAACTTCAGTAAGATAAAGAAGGTACGTTAACTTAAATATGTTAAACTAATGATTTGAAGCATTTCGATATTGATTGCTAAATGTGTATATACAACAAAGCCGACTTTTTACCTAAATATAAGATTACGGAATTCTTCCAAATCTACTGTCGTTATGCCGCCATGGCCTTATATCACCTTCATTAAGTTAAAGAAGGTTAACTAACTCAAATATGTTAGACGAATGATTTGAAGCATTTCGACATCGATAGCTAAATGTGTATATACAAGAAAATCGACTTTTTACCTAAATATAAGATTACGGAATTCTTCCAAATGCACTGCCGTTATGCCGTTTTGGCTTTATGTAAACTTCAGTAAGATAAAGAAGGTTAGTTAACTTAAATATGTTAAACTAATGATTTGAAGCATTTCGATATCGATTGCTAAATGTGTATATACAACAAAATCGACTTTATACCTAAATATAAGATTACGGAATTCTTCCAAATCTACTGTCGTTATGCCGCCATGGCTTTATATCAACTTCAATACGTTAAAGAAGGTTAATTAACTTAAATATGTTAAACTAATGATTTGAAGCATTTCGATATCGATTGCTAGATGCGTATATACAAAAAAATCGATTTTATACCTAAATATAAGATTACGGAATTCTTCTAAATGCACTGTCGTTATGCCGCCATGGCTTTATATCACCTTCATTACGGTAAAGAAGGTTAACTAACTTAAATATGTTAGACTAATGATTTGAAGCATTTCGATATCGATTGCTAAATGTGTATGTACAACAAAATCGACTTTATACCTAAATATAAGATAACAGAGTTCATATAAATATACTGCCGTTATGCCGTTATTGCTTTATGTAAACTTCAGTAAGATAAAGAAGGTTAATTAACTAAAATATGCTAAACCAGTTATGTGATGCATTTCGATATCGATTGCTAAATGTGTAAATACAAGAAAATCGACTTTATACCTAAATATAAAATTATAAGATTACGGAATTCTTCTACATGCACTGCCGTTATGCCGCCCTGGCTATATGCCAACTTCAGATCGTTAAAGAAGGTTAATTAACCAAGATATGTTAAACTAATGATTTGAAGCATTTCGCTATCGATTGCTAAATGTTTATATAGAAGAAAATTGACTTTATACCTAAATATAACACTGCGGAATTCTTCCAAATGTACTGTCGTTATGCCGCCATGGCTTTATATCAACTTCAATACGTTAAAGAAGGTTTATTAACTTAAATATGTTAAACTTATGATTTGAAGCATTTCGATATCGTTTGCTAAATGCGTATATACAACAAAATCGACTTTATACCTAAATATAAGATTACGGAATTCTTTTAAATGCACTGTCGTTATGCAGCCATGGCTTTATATCACCTTCATCACGTTTAAGAAGGTTAATATCTTAAATATGTTAAACTAATGATTTGAAGATTTTCGATATCGATTGCTAAATGCGTATATACAACAAAATCGACTTTATACCTAAATATAAGATAACGGAATTCATATAAATATACTGCCGTTATGCCGTTATGGCTTTATGTAAACTTTATTAAGTAAGAAAAATAAGGTTAATTAACTTAAGTATTTTAAAGTAATGATTTGAAGCATCTCGATATCGATTGCTAAATGTGCAAATACAACAAAATCGACATTATACATAAATATAAGTATACGGAATTCATCCAAATGCACTGCCGTTATACCGTTATGGCTTTTTGTTAACTTCAGTTCGTTAAAGAAGGTTTATTAACTTAAATATGTTAAACCAGTTATTTGAAGCATTTCGACATCGATTGCTTAATGCATATACACCAGAAAATGGACTTTATAACTAAATATAAGACTACAAAATTCTTCCAAGTGTACTGTCGTTATGCCGCCATGGCTTTATCTCACCTTCAATACGTTAAAGAAGGTTAAATAACTTAAATATCTTAAACTAATGATTTGAAGCATTTCGATATCGAGTGCTGAATGTGTATGTACAACAAAATCGATTTTATACCTAAATGACCCAAAATCGACTTTATACCTAAATATAAGATTACGGAATTCTTCTAAATGCACTGCCGTAGAAAGTTAATTAACTTAAATATTTTAAACTAATGATTTGAAGCATTTCGTTATCGATTGCTAAATGTGTATATTCAAGAAAATCGACTTTATACCCAAATATAAGATTACGGAATTCTTCTAAATGCACTGCCGTTATGCCGCCATGGCTTTAAGCCAACTTCAGATCGTTAAAGAAGGTTTATTTACTTAAATATGTTAAACTAATGAGTTGAACCATCTCGATATCGATTGCTAATGTGTATATACAACAAAATCGACTTTATACCTAAATATAAGATTACGGAATTCTTCCAAATGCTCTGCCGTTATACCGTTATGGCTTTACGTAAACTTCAGTAAGAAAAATTAGGTTAATTAACTTAAATATGTTAAAAGTTATTTGAAGCATCTTTGATATCGATTGCTAAATGTGCAAATACAAGAAAATCGACATTTTTACCTAAATATAAGATTTCGGAATTCTTCCAAATGCACTGCCGTTATACCGCCCTGGCTATTTTGCCAACTTCAGATCGTTAAAGAAGGTTAATTAACTTAGATATGTTAAACTAATGATTTGAAGCATTGCGATACCGATTGCTAAATGTTTATATACAACAAAATCGACTTTATACCTAATATAACACTACGGAATTCTTCCAAATGTACTGTCGTTATGCCGCCCTTTGGGTTTATATCAACTTCAATACGTTAAAGAAGGTTAATTTTTTCTTAAATATGTTAAACTAATGATTTGAAGCATTTCGATATCGATAGCTAAATGCGTATATACAACAAAATCGACTTTATTTCCTAAATATAAGATAACGGAATTCTTCTAAATGCACCCTTTGGGCCGGTTAAAAAAGTTTAAAAATTAACTTAAATATGTTTTAAAACCCGTGATTTGAAGCATTTCGTTATCGATTGCTAAATGCATATATTCAAGAAAATCGGGCTTTATAACCAAATATAAGACTTTCGGAATTCTTCCAAGTGCACTGCCGTTATGCCGCCATGGCTTTAAACTAACCCTTTAATCGTTAAAGAAGGTTAATTAACTTAAATATCTTAAACTAATGAGTTTTAACCATCTTTGATATCGAGTTTCTAATGTGTATATACAACAAAATCGACTTTTTTACCTAAATATAAGATAACGGAATTCTTAAATGCTCTGGCCGTTATGGCTTTACGTAAACTTCAGTAAGTAAAGAAGGTTAATTAACTTAAATATTCTAAAAGTTATTTGAAGCATCTTTGATATCGATTGCTAAATGTGTATATACAACAAAATCGACATTTTTACCTAAATATAAGTTACGGAATTCTTCCAAATGCACTGCCGTTATACCGCCATGGCTTTTGTTCACCTTCAAAACGTTAAAGAAGGTTAATTAACTTTTAAAAATGTTAAAACTAATGATTTGAAGCAATTTTGATACCGATTGCTAAATGCGTATATACAAGAAAGTCGACCTTTTTACCTAAATATAAAATAACTTTCGGAATTCTTCTAAATGTACTGCCGTTATACCGTTAAGGCTTTATATAACTTCAATAAGCTTTAAAAAAAGTTTATTTTTTCTTAAAATGTTAAACAAATGATTTGAAGCATTTCGATATCGATAGCTAATGTGTATATACAACAAAATCGACTTTTTTTTCCTAAATATAAGATAACGGAATTCTTCTAAACATCCACCGCCGGTTAAGCCAACTTCAGATTTGCTTTAAAAAAGGTTTATTAACTTAAATATGTTAAACCAATGAGTTTTAAGCATTTCGACATCGATTGCTTAATGTGTATATACAAGAAAATCGACTTTTTTAAATAAATAAAAGGTTACGGAATTCTTCCGAAATACTGTCGTTATGCCGCCATGGCTTTATCTAACCTTCAATACGTTAAAGAAGGTTAATTAACTTAAATATCTTAAACTAATGATTTGAAGCATTTCGATATCGAGTGCTGAATGTGTATGTACAACAAAATCGATTTTATACCTAAATATAAGATAACGGAATTCATATAAATATACTGCCGTTATGGCTTTATGTAAACTTCAGTAAGCTAAAGAAGGTTAATTAACTTAAATATGCTAAACCAGTTATTTGAAGCATTTCGATATCGATTGCAAAATGTGTATATACAAGAAAATCGACTTTATACCTAAATATAAGATTACGGAATTCTTCCAAATGTACTGTCGTTATGCCGCCATGGCTTTGTATCACCTTCAAAACGTTAAAGAAGGTTAATTATTTTAAATATGTTAAACTAATGGTTTGAAGCAATTCGATATCGATTGCTAAATGTGCAAATACAAGAAAGTCGACCTTATACCTAAATATAAAATTATAACATTACGGAATTCTTCTAAATGTTCTGCCGTTATACCGTTAAGGCTTTATGTAGACTTCAGTAAGCTAAAAAATGTTTATTAACTTATAATGTTAAACAAATGATTTGAAGCATTTCGATATCGATAGCTCAATGTGTATATACAAGAAAATCGACTTTATACCTAAATATAAGATTACGGAATTCTTCTACATCCACTGCCGTTATGCCAACTTCAGATCGTTAAAGAAGGTTTATTAACTTAAATATGTTAAACTAATGAGTTGAAGCATTTCGATATCGATTGCTTAATGTGTATATACAAGAAAATCGATTTTATACGTAAATAAAAGGTTACGGAATTCACCCAAAAATACTGCCGTTATGCCGTTATGGCTTTATTTAAACTTCAGTACGATAAAGAAGGTTAATAAACCTAAATATGCTAAACCAGCTATTTGAAGATTTTCGATATCGATCGCTTAATGCATATATACAAGAAAATCGACTTTATACCTAAAAATAAGATTATGGAATTCTTCCAAATTACTGTCGTTATGACGCCATGGCTTTATTTCACCTTCAATACGTTAAAGATGGTTAATTAACTTAAGTATGTTAAACTAATGATTTGAAGATTTTCGAAATCGATTGCTAAATGCATATATACAAGAAAATCGACTTTATACCTAAACATAAGATTACGGAATTCTTCCAAATTACTGTCGTTATGGCGCCATGGCTTTATTTCACCTTCAATACGTTAAGATGGTTAATTAACTTTAATATGTTAAACTAATGATTTGAAGCATTTCGATATCGATTGCTAAATGTGTATATACAAGAAAATCGACTTTATACCTAAATATAAGATTACGGAATTCTTCCAAATGTACTGTCGTTATGCCGCCGTGGTTTGTATCAACTTCAATACGTTAAAGAAGCTTAATTATTTTAAATGTGTTAAACTAATGGTTTGAAGCATTTCGATATCGACTGCTAAATGTGTGAATACAACAAAATCCACTTTATACCTAAATATAAAATTATAACATTACGGAGTTCTTCTAAATGTACTGCCGTTATACCGTTAAGGCTTTATGTAGACCTCATTAAGCTAAAAAATGTTTATTAACTTAATATGTTAAACTAATGATTTGAAGCATTTCGATATCGATTGCTAAATGTGTATATACAAGAAAATCGACTTCATACCTAAATATAAGATAACGGGATTCTTCCAAATGTACTGTCGTTACGCCGCTATAGTTTTATATAAACTTCAATACGTTAAAGAAGGTTAATTAACTTAAATATGTTAACCTAATGCTTTGAAGCATTTCGATATCGATTGCTAAATGCGTATATACAACAAAATCTACTTTATACCTAAATATAAGATAACGGAATTCTTCTAAATGCACTGTCGTTATGCCTCCATGGCTGTATATCACCTTCATTACGTTAAAGAAGGTTAATTAACTTAAATATGTTAAACTAATGATTTGAAGATTTTCGAGATCGACTGCTAAATGCATATATACAACAAAATCGACTTTATACCTAAATATAAGATTACGGAATTCTTCCAAATGTACTGTCGTTATGCCGCCATGGCTTTATATCAACTTCAATACGTTAAAGAAGGTTAATTAACTTAACTTTGTTAAACTAATGATTTGAAGCATTTCGATGTCGATTGCTAAATGAGTATATACAAGAAAATCGACTTAATACCTAAATATAAGATTATGTAATTCTTCTAAATGCTTTGCCGCTATGCCGTTAAGGCGTTTGTAGACTTCAGTAAGATAAAGAGGGTTAATTAACTTAAATATGTTAAACTAATGATTTGATGCATTTCGATATCGATTGCTAAATGTGTATATACAAGAAAATCGACTTTATACCTAAATATAAGATTACGGAATTCTTCAAAATGCACTGCCGTTATGCCGTTATGGCTTCATTTTAACTTCAGTTCGTTTAAGAAGGTTTATTAACTTAGATATGTTACACCAGTTATTTGAAGCATTTTGAAATCGATTGCTTAATGCATATATACAAGAAAATCGACTTTCTACTTAAATATAAGTTTAAGGAATTCTTCTAAATGCACTGCTGTTATGCCGTTATGGCTTTATGTTAACTTCTGTTCGTTAAAGAAGGTTAATTTACTTAAATATGTTAAACTAATGATTTGGAGCATTTCGAAATCGATTGCTAAATGCATATATACAAAAAAATCGACTTTATACCTAAATATAGGATTACGGAATTCTTCAAATGCACTGCCGTTATGCCGTTAAGGCGTTTGCAGACTTCAGTAAGATAAAGAGGGTTAATTAACTTAAATATGTTAAACTAATGATTTGAAGATTTTCGAAATCGATTGCTAAATGCATATATACAACAAATTCGATTTAATACCTAAATATAAGATTACGGATTTCTTCTAAATGCACTGCCGTTATGCCGTTATGGCTTTATATTAACTTCAGTTCGTTAAAGAAGGTTTATTAACTTAAATATGTTAAACCAGTTATTTGAAGCATTTCGATATCGATTGCTTAATGCATATATACAAGAAAATCGACTTTATACCCAAATATAAGACTACGGAATTCTTCCAAATGTACTGTCGTTATGCCGCCTTGGCTCTTTATCAACTTCAATACGTTAGAGAAGGTTAATTAACTTAAATATGTTAAACTAAGGATTTGAAGCATTTCGATATCGCTTGCTAAATGTGTATATACAAGAAAATCGAATTTATACCTAAATATAAGATAACTGAATTCTTCTAAATGAACCGCCGTTATGCCGTTAAGGCTTTATGTAGACTTCAGTAAGCTAAAAATGTTTATTAACTTAATATGTTAAACTAATGATTTGAAGCATTTCGATATCGATTGCTAAATGTGCTAGTACAAGAAACTTGACTCTATACTTAAATATAGGATAACGGAATTCTTCCAAATGCACTGCCGTTATTCCGCCATGGCCTTATGTTAACTTCAGTTAGTTAAAGAAGGTTTATTAACTCAAATATGTTTAACCAGTTATTTGAAGCATTTCGATATCGATTGCTTAATGCATATATACAGGGTAGGCCATTTAAAGTTGACTTATCTGGCAACGCTGTAACTTTTAACAGCGCTGACAAATCGGCTAATGTCATACCGCGTTAGAAGCGTCATTCGAAGACAATTTATACCATGGAACAGTACACTCCAAAAGAACGCGCTGAAATTGTTCAGCTTTATATTCAAAATAACTTTTCAATTGTGTTAACTCAACGTGCGTTTCGCAAAAAAAATAAAGTGAAAAGTGCTCCAGTTAAGAACACAATTAAGTTTTTATACGCAAAATTTGTGAACACCGGTAATCTCAGTAATGCCAGTCATGCATCCAGACAACGCACAAGACGTTCTGATGAAAATATCGAAGCTGTACGAGCCAGTATTGAGGAGACTCCATCGACATCGAGTTATCGCCGCTCTCAGGAATTAGACATCTCTCGCACCACTCTCCGACGCATAATTCATAAAGATTTGAAGATGTTTCCATATAAAATTCAAATGGCACAAAAACTAAACCCAGCTGATTATCCGCGACGACTTAATTTTGGCAAACAAACAAATCGGTCATTTTTAAATGGCCTACCCTGTAAAAGAAAATCGACTTTATACCTAAATATAAGATTACGGAATTCTTCCAAATGTACTTTCGTTACGCCGCCATGGTTTGTATCAACTTCAATACGTTAAAGAAGGTTAATTATTTAAAATTTGTTAAACTAATGGTTTGAAGCATTTCGATATCGACTGCTTAATGTGTAAATAAAACAAAATCCACTTTATACCTAAATATAAAATTATTAATTACGGAGTTCTTCTAAATGTACTGCCGTTATACCGTTAAGGCTTTATGTAGACCTCATTAAGCTAAAAAATGTTTATTAACTTAATATGTTTAACTAATGATTTGAAGCATTTCGATATCGATTGCTAAATGTGTATATACAAAAAAATCGAATTTATACCTAAATATAAGATGTTATGCCGCTATGGCTTTGTGTAAACTTCAGTGCGTTAAAGTAGGTTTGCTAACTTAAATATGTTAAACTAGTGATTTGAAGCATTTCGATTTCGATTGCTAAATGAGTATATACAAGAAAATCGACTTCATACCTAAATATAAAGTTACGGGATTCCTCCAAATGTACTGTCGTTATGTCGCCATGGCTTTATACCACCTTCAATACGTTAAAGAAGGTTAATTAACTTAAATATGTTAAACTAATGATTTGAAGATTTTCCAAATCGACTGCTTAATGCATATATACAACAAAATCGACTTTATACCTAAATATAAGATTACGGAATTCTTCCAAATGCACTGTCGTTATGCCGCCATGGCTTTATATCAACTTCAATACGTTAAAGAAGGTTAATTAAATTAAATTTGTTAAACTAATGATTTGAAGCATTTCGATATCGATTGCTAAATGTGTATATACAAAAAAATCGACTTAATACCTAAATATAAGATTACGTAATTCTTCTAAATGCTTTGCCGTTATGCCTTTAAGGCGTTTGTCGACTTCAGTAAGATAAAGAGGGTTAATTAACTTAAATATATTAAACTAATGATTTGAAGCATTTCGATATCGATTGCTAAATGTGTATATACAAGAAAATCGACTTTATACCTAAATATAAGATTACGGAATTCTTCTAAATGCACTGCCGTTATGCCGCCATGGCTTTAAATCAACTTCAATACGTTAAAGAAGGTTAATTAACTTAAATATGTTAAACTAATGATTTGAAGCCTTTCGACATCGCTTGCTAACTGTGTATATACAAGAAAATCGACTTTATACCTAAATAAAAGATTACGGAATTCTTCTAAATGCACTGCCGTTATGCCGTTATGGCTTCATTTTAACTTCAGTTCGTTTAAGAAGGTTTATTATTTTAGATATGTTACACCAGTTATTCGAAGCATTTTGAAATCGATTGCTTAATGCATATATATAAGAAAATCGACTTTCTACCTAAATATAAGTTAACGGTATTCTTGCAAATGTACGGTCGCCATGCCGACATTGCTTTTTATCAACTTCAATATGTTATAGAAGGATAATTTAAATTAAATATGTTAAACTAATGTTTTGAAGATTTTCGAAATCGATTGCTAAATGCATATATACAAAAAAATCGACTTTATACCTAAATATAAGATTACGGAATTCTTCAAATGCACTGCCGTTATGCCGTTAATGCGTTTGCAGACTTCAGTAAGATAAAGAGGGTTAATTAAATTAAATATGTTAAACTTATGATTTAAAGATTTTCGAAATCGATTGCTAAATGCATATATACAACAAATTCGACTTAATACTTAAATATAAGATTACGGATTTCTTCTACATGCACTGCCGTTATGCCGCCATGGCTTTGTGTTATCTTCGGTTTAAAGTAGGTTTTTTAACTTAAATATGTCAAACTAATGATGTGAAGCATTTCGATATCGATTGCCAAATTAGTATATACAAGAAAATCGACTTTATACCTAAATATAAGATTACGGAATTCTTCGAAATGCATTGCCGTTATGCCGTTAAGGCGTTTGAAGACTTCAGTAAGATAAAGAGGGTTAATTAACTTAAATATGTTAAATAATGATTTGAGGCATTTTGATATCGATTGCTATATGTGTATATACAAGAAAATCGACTTTATACCTAAATATAAGATTACGGAATTCTTCTAAATGCACTGTCGTTATGCCGCCATGGCTCTATATCACCTTCATTACGTTAAAGAAGGTTAATTAAATTAAATATGTTAAACTAATGATTTGAAGCATTTCGATATCGATTGCTTAATGCGTATATACAACAAAATCGGCTTTATACCTAAATATAAGATTACGGAATTCTTCTAAATGCACTGTCGTTATGCCGCCATGGCTCTAATCACCTTCATTACGTTAAAGAAGGTTAACTCACTTAAGTATGTTAAACGAATGATTTTAAGCATTTCGATATCGCTTGCTAAATGTGTATATACACGAAAATCGACTTTATACCTAAATATAAGATTACGGAATTCTTCCAAATGTACTGCCGTTATGCCGCCATGGCTTTATATCAACTTCAATATGTTAAAGAAGGTTAATTAACTTAAATATGTTAAACTAATGATTTGGGGCATTTCGATATCGATTGCTAAATGTGTATATACAACAAAATCGACTTTATACCTAAATATAAAATTACGAAATTCTCCCCAAAAGCACTGCCGTTATACCGTTATGGGTTTATGTTAACTTCAGTACGATAAAGAAGGTTAATTAACTTAAATATGTTAAACTAATGATTTGGAGCATTTCGATATCGATTGCTAAATGCGTATATACAAGAAAAACCCACATTATACCTAAATATAAGATTACGGAATTCTTCCAAATGCACTGCCGTTATTCCGCCATGGCTTTATGTCAACTTCAGTTCGTTAAAGTAGGTTTGTTAACGTAAATATGTTAAGCAAATGATTTGAAGCATTTCGATATCGATTTCTAAATGCACATATACCAGAAAATCGACTTTATACCTAAATAAAAGAGTACGCAATTCTTCCAAATTACTGTCGTTATGGCGCCATGGCTTTATTTCACCTTCAATACGTTAAAGATGGTTAATTAACTTAAATATGTTAAACTAATGATTTGAAGCATTTCGATATCGATTTCTAAATGCATATATACCAGAAAATCGACTATATACCTAAATAAAAGATTACGGAATTCTTTCAAATTACTGTCGTTATGGCGTTAAGGCTTTATTTCACCTTAAATACGTTAAAGATGGTTAATTAACTTTAATATGTTAAACTAATGATTTGAAGCATTTCGATATCGATTGCTAAATGTGTAAATACAAGAAAATCGAATATATACCTAAATATAAGATTACGGAACTCTTCTACCTGCACTGTCGTTATGCCGCCATGGCTTTATATCACCTTCATTACGTTAAAGAAGGTTAACTAACTTTAGTATGTTAAACGAATGATTTGAAGCATTTCGATATCGCTTGCTAAATGTGTATATTCAAGAAAATCGACTTTATACCTAAATATAAGATTACGGAATTCTTCTAAATGCACTGTCGTTATGCCGCCATGGCTCTATATCACCTTCATTACGTTAAAGAAGGTTAATTAACTTAAATATGTTAAACTAATGATTTGAAGCATTTCGATATCGATTGCTTAATGCGTATATACAACAAAATCGGCTTTATACCTAAATATAAGATTACGGAATTCTTCTAAATGCACTGTCGTTATGCCGCCATGGCTCTATATCACCTTCATTACGTTAAAGAAGGTCAACTAACTTAAGTATGTTAAACGAATGATTTGAAGCATTTCGATATCGCTTGCTAAATGTGTATATACAAGAAAATCGACTTTATACCTAAATATAAGATTACGGAATTCTTTTAAAAGCACTGCCGTTATGCAGTTATGGCTTTGTGTTAACTTCAGTGCGTTAAAGTAGATTCGTTAACTTAAATATGTTAAACTAATGATTTGAAGCATTTCGATATCGATTGCTAAATGAGTATATACAACAAAATCGACTTTATTCCTAAATATAAGATTACGTAAATCTTCTAAATGCAC
>JAPZAG010000681.1:0-51460 GCA_027475135.1 Bactrocera correcta
GTATATACTCATTTGGCAATCGATATCGAAATGCTTCACATCATTAGTTTAACATATTTAAGTTAATTAACCCTCTTTATCTTACCGAAGTCGACAAACGCCTTAACGGCATAACGGCAAAGCATTTAGAAGAATTACGTAATCTTATATTTAGGTATTAAGTCGATTTTCTTGTATATGCTCATTTAGCAATCGATATCGAAATGCTTTAAATCATTAGTTTAACATATTTAAGTTAACGAACCTACTTTAAACCGAAGATAACACAAAGCCATGGCGGCATAACGGCAGTGCATGTAGAAGAAATCCGTAATCTTATATTTAGGTATAAAGTCGATTTTCTTGTATATACACATTTAGCTATCGATATCGAAAATCTTTAAATCATTAGTTTAACATATTTAAGTTAATTAACCCTCTTTATCTTACTGAAGTCTGCAAACGCCTTAACGGTATAACGGCAGTACATTTGAAGAATTCCGTAATCTTATATTTAGGTATAAAGTCGATTTTTTTGTATATATGCATTTAGCAATCGATTTCGAATATCTTTAAAACATTAGTTTAACATATTTAAGTAAATTATCCTTCTATAACATATTGAAGTTGATAAAAAGCCATGGCGGCATAGCGACAGTACATTTGCAAGAATTCCGTAAACTTATATTTAGGTAGAAAGTCGATTTTCTTATATATATGCATTAAGCAATCGATTTCAAAATGCTTCAAATAACTGGTGTAACATATCTAAGTTAATAAACCTTCTTAAACGAACTGAAGTTAAAATGAAGCCGTACCGGCATAACGGCAGTGCATTTAGAAGAATTCCGTAAACTTATATTTCGGTATAAATTCGATTTTCTTGTATATACACATTTAGCAATCGATATCGAAATGCTTCAAATCATTAGTTTAACATATTTAAGTTAATTAACCCTCTTTATCTTACTGAAGCCGACAAACGCCTTAACGGCATAACGGCAAAGCATTTAGAAGAATTACGTAATCTTATATTTAGGTATTAAGTCGATTTTCTTGTATATACTCATTTAGCAATCGATATCGAAATGCTTTAAATCATTAGTTTAACATATTTAAGTTAACGAACCTTCTTTAACGTAATGAAGGTGATATAGAGCCATGGCGGCATAACGACAGTGCATTTAGAAGAATTCCGTAATTTTATATTTAGGTATAAAGCCGATTTTGTTGTATATACGCATTAAGCAATCGATATCGAAATGCTTCAAATCATTAGTTTAACATATTTAAGTTAATTAACCTTCTTTAACGTAATGAAGGTGATATGGAGCCATGGCGGCATAACGACAGTGCATTTAGAAGAATTCCGTAATCTTATATTTAGGTATAAAGTCGATTTTCTTGTATATACACATTTAGCAATCGATATCGAAATGCTTCAAATCATTAGTTTAACATATTTAAGTTAATTAACCTTCTTTAACGTAATGAAGGTGATATGGAGCCATGGCGGCATAACGACAGTGCATTTAGAAGAATTCCGTAAACTTATATTTCCGTATAAATTCGATTTTCTTGTATATACACATTTAGCAATCGATATCGAAATGCTTCAAATCATTAGTTTAACATATTTAAGTTAATTAACCCTCTTTATCTTACTGAAGCCGACAAACGCCTTAACGGCATAACGGCAGTGCATTTAGAAGAATTCCGTAATCTTATATTTAGGTATAAAGCCGATTTTCTTGTATATACACATTTAGCTATCGATATCGAAATGCTTCAAATCATTAGTTTAACATATTTAAGTTAATTAACCATCTTTAACGTATTGAAGGTGAAATAAAGCCATGGCGCCATAACGACAGTAATTTGGAAGAATTCCGTAATCTTTTATTTAGGTATAAAGTCGATTTTCTGGTATATATGCATTTAGAATTCGATATCGAAATGCTTCAAATCATTTGTTTAACATATTTACGTTAACAAACCTACTTTAACGAACTGAAGTTGACATAAAGCCACGGCGGAATAACGGCAATGCATTTGGAAGAATTCCGTAATCTTATATTTAGGTATAATGTCGGTTTTCTTGTATATACGCATTTAGCAATTGATATCGAAATGCTTCAAATCATTAGTTTAACATATTTAAGTTAATTAACCTTCTTTATCTTACTGAAGTTTACATAAAGCCATAACGGTATAACGGCAGTGCATTTGGGAGAATTTCGTAATTTTATATTTAGGTATAAAGTCGATTTTGTTGTATATACACATTTAGCAATCGATATCAAAATGCCTCAAATCATTAGTTTTACATATTTAAGTTAATTAACCCTTTTTATCTTACTGAAGTCTTCAAACGCCTTAACGGCATAACGGCAATGCATGTAGAAGAATTCCGTAATCTTATATTTAGGTATAAAGTCGATTTTCTTGTATATACTCATTTGGCAATCGATATCGAAATGCTTCACATCATTAGTTTAACATATTTAAGTTAATTAACCCTCTTTATCTTACCGAAGTCGACAAACGCCTTAACGGCATAACGGCAAAGCATTTAGAAGAATTACGTAATCTTATATTTAGGTATTAAGTCGATTTTCTTGTATATACTCATTTAGCAATCGATATCGAAATGCTTTAAATCATTAGTTTAACATATTTAAGTTAACGAACCTACTTTAAACCGAAGATAACACAAAGCCATGGCGGCATAACTGCAGTGCATGTAGAAGAAATCCGTAATCTTATATTTAAGTATTAAGTCGAATTTGTTGTATATGTGCATTTAGCAATCGATATCGAGATGCTGTAAATCATTAGTTTAACATATTTAAGTTAATTAACCCTCTTTATCTTACTGAAGTCTGCAAACGCCTTAACGGCATAACGGCAGTACATTTGCAAGAATTCCGTAAACTTATATTTAGGTAGAAAGTCGATTTTCTTATATATATGCATTAAGCAATCGATTTCAAAATGCTTCAAATAACTGGTGTAACATATCTAAGTTAATAAACTTTCTTAAACGAACTGAAGTTAAAATGAAGCCGTACCGGCATAACGGCAGTGCCTTTAGAAGAATTCCGTAAACTTATATTTCGGTATAAATTCGATTTTCTTGTATATACACATTTAGCAATCGATATCGAAATGCTGCAAATCATTAGTTTAACATATTTAAGTTAATTAACCCTCTTTATCTTACTGAAGCCGACAAACGCCTTAACGGCATAACGGCAAAGCATTTATCTTATATTTAGGTATTAAGCATAATCTTATATTTAGGTATTAAGTCGATTTTCTTGTATATACTCATTTAGCAATCGATATCGAAATGCTTTAAATCATTAGTTTAACATATTTAAGTTAACGAACCTACTTTAACGCACTGAAGTTAACACATAACGGCAGTGCATGTAGAAGAATTCCGTAATCTTATATTTAGGTATAAATTCGATTTTTTTGTATATACACATTTAGCAATCGATATCGAAATGCTTCAAATCATTAGTTTAACAAATTTAAGTTAATTAACCTTCTTTAACGTATTGAAGTTGATATAAAGCCATGGCGGCATAACGACAGTACGTTTGGAAGAATTCCGTAATCTTATATTTAGGTATAAAGTCGATTTTGTTGTATATATGCATTTAGCAGTCGATTTCGAAAATCTTCAAATCATTAGTTTAACATATTTAAGTTAATTAACCTTCTTTAACGTATTGAAGGTGATATAAAGCCATGGCGACATAAGGACAGTACATTTGGAAGAATCCCGTAATCTTATATTTAGGTATGAAGTCGATTTTCTTGTATATAGTCATTTAGCAATCGATATCGAAATGCTTCAAATCACTAGTTTAACATATTTAAGTTAGCAAACCTACTTTAACGCACTGAAGTTTACACAAAGCCATGGCGGCATAACATCTTATATTTAGGTATAAATTCGATTTTTTTGTATATACGCATTTAGTAATCGATATCGAAATGCTTCAAATCATTAGTTTAACATATTAAGTTAATAAACATTTTTTGGCTTAATGAGGTCTACATAAAGCCTTAACGGTATAACGGCAGTACATTTAGAAGAACTCCGTAATGTTATAATTTTATATTTAGGTATAAAGTGGATTTTGTTGTACTCACACATTTAGCAGTCGATATCGAAATGCTTCAAACCATTAGTTTAACATTTTTAAAAAAATTAACCTTCTTTAACGTATTGAAGTTGATACAAACCACGGCGGCATAACGACAGTACATTTGGAAGAATTCCGTAATCTTATATTTAGGTATAAAGTCGATTTTCTTGTATATATGCATTAAGCAATCGATATCGAAATACTTCAAATAACTGGTTTAACATATTTGAGTTAATAAACCTTCTTTAACTAACTGAAGTTAACATAAGGCCATGGCGGAATAACGGCAGTGCATTTGGAAGAATTCCGTTATCCTATATTTAATTATAAAGTCAAGTTTCTTGTACTAGCACATTTAGCAATCGATATCGAAATGTTTCAAATCATTAGTTTAACATATTTAAGTTAATAAACCTTCTTTAACGCACTGAAGTCTACATAAAGCCTTAACGGCATAACGGCGGTGATTTTGGAAGAATTCAGTTATCTTATATTTAGGTATAAATTCGATCTTCTTGTATATACACATTTATCAAGCGATATCGAAATGCTTCAACTCCTTAGTTTAACATATTTAAGTTAATTAACCTTCTCTAACGTATTGAAGTTGATAAAGAGCCATGGCGGCATAACGACAGTACATTTGGAAGAATTCCGAAGTCTTATATTTAGGTATAAAGTCGATTTTCTTGTATATATGCATTAAGCAATCGATATCGAAATGCTTCAAATAACTGGTTTAACATATTTAAGTTAATAAACCTTCTTTAACGAACTGAAGTTAATATAAAGCCATAACGGCATAACGGCAGTGCATTTAGAAGAAATCCGTAATCTTATATTTAGGTATTAAGTCGAATTTGTTGTATATATGCATTTAGCAATCGATTTCGAAAATCTTCAAATCATTAGTTTAACATATTTAAGTTAATTAACCCTCTTTATCTTACTGAAGTCTGCAAACGCCATAACGGCATCATTAGTTTAACATATTTAAGTTAATTAACCCTCTTCATCTTACTGAAGTCTGCAAACGCCATAACGGCATAACGGCAGTGCATTTGAAGAATTCCGTAATCTTATATTTAGGTATAAAGTCGATTTTCTTGTATATACACATATAGCAATCGATATCAAAATGCCTCAAATCATTAGTTTTACATATTTAAGTTAATTAACCCTTTTTATCTTACTGAAGTCTTCAAACGCCTTAACGGCATAACGGCAATGCATGTAGAAGAATTCCGTAATCTTATATTTAGGTATAAAGTCGATTTTCTTGTATATACTCATTTGGCAATCGATATCGAAATGCTTCACATCATTAGTTTAACATATTTAAGTTAACGAACCTACTTTAAACCGAAGATAACACAAAGCCATGGCGGCATAACGGCAGTGCATGTAGAAGAAATCCGTAATCTTGTATTTAAGTATTAAGTCGAATTTGTTGTATATATGCATTTAGCAATCGATTTCGAAAATCTTTAAATCATTAGTTTAACATATTTAAGTTAATTAACCCTCTTTATCTTACTGAAGTCTGCAAACGCCTTAACGGCATAACGGCAGTACATTTGAAGAATTCCGTAATCTTATATTTAGGTATAAAGTCGATTTTTTTGTATATATGCATTTAGCAATCGATTTCGAATATCTTTAAAACATTAGTTTAACATATTTAAGTTAATTATCCTTCTATAACATATTGAAGTTGATATAAAGCCATGGCGGCATAACGACAGTACATTTGGAAGAATTCCGTAATCTTATATTTAGGTAGAAAGTCGATTTTGTTGTATATATGCATTTAGCAGTCGATTTCGAAAATCTTCAAATCATTAGTTTAACATATTTAAGTTAGTTAACCTTCTTTAACGTATTGAAGGTGATATAAAGCCATGGCGTCATAACGACAGTACATTTGGAAGAATCCCGTAATCTTATATTTAGGTATGAAGTCGAGTTTCTTGTATATACTCATTTAGCAATCGATATCGAAATGCTTCAAATCATTAGTTTAACATATTTAAGCTAACAAACCTACTTTAACGCACTGAAGTTTACACAAAGCCATGGCGGCATAACATCTTATATTTAGGTATAAATTCGATTTTTTTGTATATACACATTTAGCAATCGATATCGAAATGCTTCAAATCATTAGTTTAACATATTAAGTTAATAAACATTTTTTAGCTTAATGAGGTCTACATAAAGCCTTAACGGTATAACGGCAGTACATTTAGAAGAACTCCGTAATGTTATAATTTTATATTTAGGTATAAAGTGGATTTTGTTGTGTTCAAAAAATTAGTTTAACATATTAAAGTTAATTAACCATCTTTAACGTATTGAAGGTGCAATAAAGCCATGGCGCCATAGCGACAGTAATTTGGAAGAATTCCGTAATCTTATATTTAGGTATAAAGTCGATTTTCTTGTATATATGCATTTAGAAATCGATATAGAAATGCTTCAAATCATTAGTTTAATATACTTAAGTTAATTAACCATCTTTAACGTATTGAAGGTGAAATAAAGCCATGGCGTCATAACGACAGTAATTTGGAAGAATTCCATAATTTTATTTTTAGGTAAAAATTCGATTTTCTTGTATATATGCATTAAGCAATCGATATCGAAATGCTTCAAATAACAGGTTTAACATATTTGAGTTAGTAAACCTTCTTTAACTAACTAAAGTTAACATAAGGCCATGGCGGGATAACGGCAGTGCATTTGGAAGAATTCCGTTATCCTATGTTTAGGTATAAAGTCAAGTTTCTTGTACTAGCACATTAAGCAATCGACATCGAAATGATTTAAATCATTAGTTTAACATACATAAGTAAAATTACCTTCTTTAACCTACCGAAGGTGACATGAAGCCATGGCGGTATAACTGCACTGCATTTAGAAGAATTCCGCAATTTTATATTTAGGTATAAATTCGACTTGTATATATGCATTTAGCTATCGATAGCGAAAAGCTTCAAATCATTAGTTTAACATATTTAAGTTAATAAAACTTCTTTAACGCACTGAAGTTTACATAAAGCCTTAACGGTATTACTGCACTGCATTTAGAAGAACTCCGTTATCTTATATTTAGGTATAAATTTGACTTTCTTGTATATACTCATTTAGCAAGCGATGCCAAAATGCTTCAAACCATAAGTTTAACATATTTAAAATAATTAAACTTCTTTAACGTATTGAAGTTGATACAAAGCCATGGCGGCATAACGACAGTACATTTGGAAGAATTCCGTAATCTTATATTTAGGTATAAAGTCGATTTTCTTGTATATCGCACTCAGCAATCGATATCGAAATGCTTCAAATCATTAGTTTAACATATTTAAGTTAATAAACCTTCTTTAACGCGCTGAAGTCTACATAAAGCCTTAACGGCATAACGGCGGTGCATTTAGAAGAATTCAGTTATCTTATATTTAGGTATAAATTCGATTTTCTTGTATATACACAGTTAGCAAGCGATATCGAAATGCTTCAAATCATTAGTTTAACATATTTAAGTTAATTAACCTTCTTTACCGTATTGAAGTTGATAAAGAGCCATGGCGGCATAACGACAGTACATTTGGAAGAATTCCGTAGTCTTATATTTAGGTATAAAGTCGATTTTCTTGTATATATGCATTAAGCAATCGATATCGAAATGCTTCAAATAACTGGTTTAACATATTTAAGTTAATAAACCTTCTTTAACGAACTGAAGTTAATATAAAGCCATAACGGCATAACGGCAGTGCATTTAGAAGAATTACGTAATCTTATATTTAGGTATGAATTCGATTTTCTTGTATATACTCATTTAGCAATCGATATCGAAATGCGTCAAATCTTTAGTTTAACATATTTTAGTTAATAAAGCTTCTTTAACGCCTGAAGTTAACATAAAGCCATGGCGCCATAACGGCAGTGCATGTAGAAGAATTCCGTAATCTTATATTAAGGTATGTAGTCGATTTTCTTGGATTTACACATTTAGCAATCGATATCGAAAATCTTCAAAGTCTTATATTTAGGTATAAAGTCGATTTTCTTGTATATATGCATTAAGCAATCGATATCGAAATGCTTCAAATAACTGGTTTAACATATTTAAAGTAATAAACCTTCTTTATAGTTTTGAAGTTTAAATAAAGCCATAACGGCATAACGGCAGTACATTTAGAAGAATTCCGTAATCTTATATTTAGGTATAAAGTCGATTTTTTTGTATATATGCATTTAGCAATCGATTTCGAAAATCTTCAAAACATTAGTTTAATATATTTAAGTAAATTAACCTTCTTTAACGAACAGAAGTTAACATAAAGCCATAACGGCATAACAGCAGTGCATTTAGAAGAATTCCGTAAACTTATATTTAGGTAGAAAGTCGATTTTCTTGTATATATACATTAAGCAATCGATTTCAAAATGCTTCAAATAACTGGTGTAACATATCTAAGTTAATAAACCTTCTTAAACGAACTGAAGTTAAAATGAAGCCATAACGGCATAACGGCAGTGCATTTAGAAGAACTCCGTAATCTTATATTTAGGTATAAAGTCGATTTTCTTGTATATACACATTTAGCAATCGATATCGAAATGCATCAAATCATATGTTTAACATATTTAAGTTACTTAACCCTCTTTATCTTACTGAAGTCTACAAACGCCTTAACGGCACAGCGGCAAAGCATTTAGAAGAATTACGTAATCTTATATTTAGGTATTAAGTCGATTTTCTTGTATATACTCATTTAGCAATCGATATCGAAATGCTTCAAATCATTAGTTTAACAAATTTAAGTTAATTAACCTTCTTTAACGTATTGAAGTTGATATAAAGCCATGGCGGCATAACGACAGTACATTTGGAAGAATTCCGTAATCTTATATTTAGGTATAAAGTCGATTTTGTTGTATATATGCATATAGCAGTCGATTTCGAAAATCTTCAAATCATTAGTTTAACATATTTAAGTTAGTTAACCTTCTTTAACGTATTGAAGGTGATATAAAGCCATGGCGTCATAACGGCAGTACATTTGGAAGAATCCCGTAATCTTATATTTAGGTATGAAGTCGAGTTTCTTGTATATACTCATTTAGCAATCGACATCGAAATGCTTCAAATCATTAGTTTAACATATTTAAGCTAACAAACCTACTTTAACGCACTGAAGTTTACACAAAGCCATGGCGGCATAACATCTTATATTTAGGTATAAATTCGATTTTTTTGTATATACACATTTAGCAATCGATATCGAAATGCTTCAAATCATTAATTTAACATATTAAGTTAATAAACATTTTTTAGCTTAATGAGGTCTACATAAAGCCTTAACGGTATAACGGCAGTACATTTAGAAGAACTCCGTAATGTTATAATTTTATATTTAGGTATAAAGTGGATTTTGTTTTTATTCACACATTTAGCAGTCGATATCGAAATGCTCCAAACCATTAGTTTAACATATTTAAAAAAATTAACCTTCTTTAACGTATTGAAGTTGATACAAACCACGGCGGCATAACGACAGTACATTTGGAAGAATTCCGTAATCTTATATTTAGGTATAAAGTCGATTTTCTTGTATATACACATTTAGCAATCGATATAGAAATGCTTCAAATCATTAGTTTAACATACTTAAGTTAATTAACCATCTTTAACGTATTGAAGGTGAAATAAAGCCATGGCGTCATAACGACAGTAATTTGGAAGAATTCCGTAATCTTATATTTAAGTATAAAGTCGATTTTCTTGTATATATGCATTTAGAAATCGATATAGAAATGCTTCAAATCGTTAGTTTAACATACTTAAGTTAATTAACCATCTTTAACGTATTGAAGGTGAAATAAAGCCATGGCGTCATAACGACAGTAATTTGGAAGAATTCCATAATCTTATTTTTAGGTATAAAGTCGATTTTCTTGTATATATGCATTAAGCAATCGATATCGAAATGCTTCAAATAACAGGTTTAACATATTTGAGTTAATAAACCTTCTTTAACTAACTAAAGTTAACATAAGGCCATGGCGGGATAACGGCAGTGCATTTGGAAGAATTCCGTTATCCTATGTTTAGGTATAAAGTCAAGTTTCTTGTACTAGCACATTAAGCAATCGATATCGAAATGCTTTAAATCATTAGTTTAACATATATAAGTAAAATTACCTTCTTTAACCTACCGAAGGTGACATGAAGCCATGGCGGTATAACTGCACTGCATTTAGAAGAATTCCGCAATTTTATATTTAGGTATAAATTCGACTTTCTTGTATATATGCATTTAGCAATCGATAGCGAAAAGCTTCAAATCATTAGTTTAACATATTTTAGTTAATAAAACTTCTTTAACGCACTGAAGTTTACATAAAGCCTTAACGGTATAACTGCACTGCATTTAGAAGAATTCCGTTATCTTATATTTAGGTATAAATTTGACTTTCTTGTATATACTCATTTAGCAAGCGATGCCAAAATGCTTCAAATCATTAGTTTAACATATTTAAGTTAATTAACCTTCTTTACCGTATTGAAGTTGATAAAGAGCCATGGCGGCATAACGACAGTACATTTGGAAGAATTCCGTAGTCTTATATTTAGGTATAAAGTCGATTTTCTTGTATATATGCATTAAGCAATCGATATCGAAATGCTTCAAATAACTGGTTTAACATATTTAAGTTAATAAACCTTCTTTAACGAACTGAAGTTAATATAAAGCCATAACGGCATAACGGCAGTGCATTTGAAGAATTACGTAATCTTATATTTAGGTATGAATTCGATTTTCTTGTATATATGCATTTAGCAATCGATATCGAAATGCGTCAAATCTTTAGTTTAACATATTTTAGTTAATAAAGCTTCTTTAACGCCTGAAGTTAACATAAAGCCATGGCGCCATAACGGCAGTGCATGTAGAAGAATTCCGTAATCTTATATTTAGGTATGTAGTCGATTTTCTTGGATTTACACATTTAGCAATCGATATCGAAAATCTTCAAATAGCTGGTTTAGCATATTTAGGTTAATTAACCTTCTTTATCGTACTGAAGTTTAAATAAAGCCATAACGGCATAACGGCAGTACATTTAGAAGAATTCTGTAATCTTATGTTTTGGTATAAAGTCGATTTTCTTGTATATATGCATTAAGCAATCGATATCGAAATGCTTCAAATAACTGGTTTAACATATTTAAGTTAATAAACCTTCTTTAACGAACTGAAGTTAATATAAAGCCATAACGGCATAACGGCAGTGCATTTAGAAGAATTCTGTAATCTAATGTTTTGGTATAAAGTCGATTTTCTTGTATATATGCATTAAGCAATCGATATCGAAATGCTTCAAATAACTGGTTTAACATATTTAAGTTAATAAACCTTCTTTAACGAACTGAAGTTAATATAAAGCCATAACGGCATAACGGCAGTGCATTTAGAAGAATTCTGTAATCTTATGTTTTGGTATAAAGTCGATTTTCTTGTATATACACATTTAGCAATCGATATCGAAATGCTTCAAATAACTGGTTTAACATATTTAAGTTAATAAACGTTCTTTAACGCACTGAAGTCTACATAAAGATTTAGCGGTATAACGGCAGTGCATTTAGAAGAATTCCGTTATCTTATATTTAGGTATAAATACGATTTTCTTGTATATACACATTTAGCAAGCGATATCGAAATGCCTCAAATCATTAGTTTAACTTACTTAAGTTAATCAACCTTCTTTATCCTACTGAAGTTTACATAAAGCCGGTATAAAGGCAGTGCATTTGGAAGAATTCCGTAATCTTATATTTAGGTATAAAGTCGATTTTGTTGTATGTACACATTAAGCAATCGATATCGAGATACTTCAACTCATTAGCTTAACATATTTAAGTTAATAAACCTTCTTTAACGATCTGAATTTGGCATATAGCCACGGCGGTATTACGGCAGTGCATGAAGAAGGATTTCGCAATCTTTTATTTAGGTATAAAGTCGATTTTCTTTTATATACACATTTAGATATCGATATCGAAATGCTTCAAATCATTAGTTTAACATATTAAATTAATAAACATTTTTTAGCTTACTGAAGTCTACTTAAAGATTTAACGGTATAACGGCAGTGCATTTAGAAGAATTCCATTATCTTATATTTAGGTATAAATACGATTTTCTTGTATATACACATTTAGCAAGCGATATCGAAATGCCTCAAATCATTAGTTTAACATACTTAAGTTAATTAACCTTCTTTATCCTACTGAAGTTTACATATAGCCGGTATAAAGGCAGTGCATTTGAAGAATTCCGTAATCTTATATTTAAGTATAAAGTCGATTTTGTTGTATATACACATTTAGCAATCGATATCGAGATGCTTCAACTCATTAGCTTAACATATTTAAGTTAATAAACCTTCTTTAACGATCTGAATTTGGCATATAGCCACGGCGGTATTACGGCAGTGCATGTAGAAGAATTCCGTAATCTTCTTTTTAGGTATAAAGTCGGTTTTCTTGTATATACATATTAAGCAATCGATATCGAAATGCTTCAAATCATTAGTTTAACATATTTAAGTTAATTAACCTTTTTTTTCTTACTGAAGTTTACATAAAGCCTTAACGGCATAACGGCAGTGCATTTAAAAGAATTCCGTTATCTTATATTTAGATATAAAGTCGGTTTTCTTGTATATACATATTAAGCAATCGATATCGAAATGCTTCAAATCATTAGTTTAACATATTTAAGTTAATTAACCTTTTTTCTTACTGAAGTTTACATAAAGCCTTAACGGCATAACGGCAGTGCATTTAAAAGAATTCCGTTATCTTATATTTAGATATAAAGTCGATTTTCTTGTATTTACACATTTAGCAATCGATATCAAAATGCTTCAAATCATTAGTTTAACATATTTAAGTTAATTAACTTTCTTTAACGTAATGAAGGTGATATAAAGCCATGGCGGCATAACGACAGTGCATGTAGAAGAATACCGTAATTTATATTTAAGTACATAGTCGATTTTCTTGTATTTACAAATTTAGCAATCGATTTTGAAATGCCTCAAATCATTTGTTGAACATATTTAAGTAAATTAACCCTCTTTATCTTACTGAAATCTACAAAAGCCTTAAAGGCATAACGGCAGTGCATTTGGAAGAGCTCCGTAATCTTATATTTAGGTATTAAGTCGATTTTCTGGTTTATATGCATTAAGCAATCGATATCGAAATGCTTCAAATCATTAGTTTAACATATTTAAGTTAATTAACCTTCTTTAACGTATTGAAGGTGATATAAAGCTATGGCGGCATAACGCCAGTGCATTTAGAAGAATTCCGTAATCTTATATTATGCATAAAGTCGATTTTCTTGTATATACACATTTTTCAATCGATATCGAAATGCTTCAAATCATTTGTTTAACATATTAAGTTAATAAACATTGTGAAGCTTACTGAAGTCTACTTAAAGCCTTAACGGTATAGCGGCAGTGCATTTAGAAGAATTACGTAACGTTATAATTTTATATTTAGGTATAAATTCGATTTTCTTGTATTTGCACATTTAGCAATCGATATCGAAATGCTTCAAACCATTAGTTTAACATATTTAGAATAATTAACCTTCTTTAACGTATTGAAGGTGATATAAAGCTATGGCGGCATAACGCCAGTGCATTTGGAAGAATTCCGTCTAAAGTCGATTTTGTTGTTTATACACATTTAGCAATCGATATCGAGATGCTTCAACTCATTAGTTTAACATATTTAAGTTAATAAACCTTCTTTAACGAACTGAAGTTGGCATAAATCCATGGCGGCATAACGGCAGTGCATGTAGAAGAATTCCGTTATCTTATATTTAGGTATAAAGTCGATTTTCTTGTATATACACATTTAGCAAGCGATATCGAAATGCTTCAAATCATTAGTTTAACATATTTAAGTTAATTAACCTTCTTTAACGTATTGAAGTTGATATAAAGCCATGGTGGCATAACGGCAGTGCATTTAGAAGAATTCGGTAATCTTATATTTAGGTATAAAGTCGATTTTCTTGTATATACACATTTAGCAGGCGATACCGAAATGCCTCAAATCATTAGTTTAACATATTTAAGTTAATAAAACTTCTTTAACGAACTGAAGTTGGCATAAAGTCGATTTTCTTGTATGTACACATTTAGCAAGCGATATCGAAATGCTTCAAATCATTAGTTTAACATATTTAAGTTAATTAACCTTCTTTAACGTATTGAAGTTGATCTAAAGCCATGGCGGCATAACGGCAGTACATTTAGAAGAAATCCGTAATCTTATATTTAGGTATAAAGTCGATTTTATTGTATACACACATTTAGCAATCGATATCGAGTTGCTTCAACACATTAGTTTAACATATTTAGGTTAATACACCTTCTATAACGAACTGAAGTTGGCATAAAGCCATGGCGGCATAACGGCAGTGCATGTAGAAGAATTCCGTAATGTTATATTTAGGTATAAAGTCGATTTTGTTGTATTTACACATTTAGCAATCGATATCGAGATGCTTCAACTCATTAGCTTAACATATTTAAGTTAATAAACCTGATTTTCTTGTATATACAAGCGATATCGAAATGCTTCAAATCATTAGTTTAACATATTTAAGTTAATTAACCTTCTTTAACGTATTGAAGTTGATCTAAAGCCATGGCGGCATAACGGCAGTGCATTTAGAAGAAATCCGTAATGTTATATTTAGGTATAAAGTCGATTTTGTTGTATTTACACATTTAGCAATCGATATCGAGATGCTTCACCTCATTAGCTTAACGTATTTAAGTTTATAAACCTTCTTTAACGATCTGAAGTTGGCATATAGCCACGGCGGCATTACGGCAGTGCATGTAGAAGAATTCCGTTATCTTTTATTTTGGTATCAAGTCCATTTTCTTTTATATACACATTTAGATATCGATATCGAAATGCTTCAAATCACTAGTTTAACATATTAAGTTAATAAACATTTTTTAGCTTACTGAAGTCTATATAAAGCCTTAACGGTATAACGGCAGTGCATTTAGAATAATCCCGTTATCTTATATTTAGGTAAAAATTCGATTTTCTTGTATATACACATTTAGCCGGCGATATCGAAATGCTTCAAATCATTAGTTTAACATATTTAAGCTAATTAACCTTCTTTAACGTATTGAAGGTGATATAAAGCCATGGCTGCAGAACGACAGTGCATGTAGAAGAATTCCGTAATCTTATATTTAAGTATATAGGCGATTTTCTTGTATATACACATTTAGCAAGCGATATCGAAATGCTTCAAATCATTAGTTTAACATATTTAAGTTAATTAACCTTCTTTAACGTATTGAAGTTGATATAAAGCCATAGCGGCATAACGGCAGTGCATTTAGAAGAATTCCGTAATCTTATATTTAGGTATAAAGTCGATTTTCTTGTATATACACATTTAGCAAGCGATATCGAAATGCTTCAAATCATTAGTTTAACATATTTAAGTTAATTAACCCTCTCTATCTTACTGAAGTCTGCATAAAGCCTTAACGGCATAACGGCAGTGCATTTAAAAGAATTCCGTTATCTTATATTTAGGTATAAAGTCGATTTTGTTGTATATACACATTTAGCATGCGATATCGAAATGCTTCAAATAATTAGTTTAAGATATTTAAGTTAATTAACCTTATTTAACGCATTGAAGTTGATATAAAGCCATGGCGGCATAACGGCAGTGCATTTAGAAGAATTCCGTAATCTTATATTTAGGTATAAAGTCGATCTTCTTGTATATACACATTTAGCAAGCGATATCGAAATGCTTCAAATCATTAGTTTAACATATTTAAGTTAATTAACCTTCTTTAACGTATTGAAGTTGATATAAAGCCATAGCGGCATAACGGCAGTGCATTTAGAAGAATTCCGTAATGTTATATTTAGGTATAAAGTCGATTTTGTTGTATATACACATTTAGCAAGCGATATCGAAATGCTTCAAATCATTAGTTTAACATATTTAAGTTAATAAACCTTCTTTAACGAACTGAAGTATGCAAAAAGCCATGGCGGTATAACGGCAGTGCACGTAGAAGAATTCCGTTATCTTATATTTAGGTATAAAGTCGATTTTCTTGTAAATACACATTTAGCAAGCGATATCGAAATGCTTCAAATCATTAGTTTAA
The DNA here is from genome assembly GCA_027475135.1 of Bactrocera correcta. Lineage (NCBI taxonomy): Eukaryota > Metazoa > Arthropoda > Insecta > Diptera > Tephritidae > Bactrocera > Bactrocera correcta. The sequence goes on from JAPZAG010000681.1 coordinate 16,407, forward strand.
CATATCTAAGTTAATTAATCTTCTTTAACGTATTGAAGTTGATCTAAAGCCATGGCGGCATAACGGCAGTGCATTTAGAAGAATTCCGTAATCTTATATTTAGGTATAAAGTCGAGTTTCTTGTATATACACATTTAGCAAGCAATATCGAAATGCTTCAAATCATTAGTTTAACATATTTAAGTTAATAAACCTTCTTTAACGAACTGAAGTTGGCATTAAGGCATGGCGGTATAACGGCAGTGCATGTAGAAGAATTCCGTTATCTTATATTTAGGTATAAAGTCGATTTTCTTGTATATACACATTTAGCAAGCGATATCGAAATGCTTCAAATCATTAGTTTAACATATTTAAGTTAATTAACCTTCTTTAACGTATTGAAGTTGATATAAAACCATAGCGGCATAACGGCAGTGCATTTAGAAGCATTCCGTAATGTTATATTTAGGTATAAAGTCGATTTTGTTGTATATACACATTTAGCAAGCGATATCGAAATGCTTCAAATCATTAGTTTAACATATTTAAGATAAGTAATCTTCTTTAACGTATTGAAGTTGATATAAAGCCATGGCGGCATAACGGCAGTGCATTTAGAAGAATCCCGTTATCTTATATTTAGGTATAAATTCGATTTTCTTATATATACACATTTAGCAAGCGATACCGAAATGCTTCAAATCATTAGTTTAACATATTTAAGTTAATTAACCTTCTTTAACGTATTGAAGTTGATATAAAGCTATGGCGGCATAACGGCAGTGCATTTAGAAGAATTCCGTAATCTTATATTTATGTATAAAGTCGATTTTCTTATATATACACATTTAGCAATCGATATCGAAATGCTTCAAATCATTAGTTTAACATATTTAATTTAATAAACCTTCTTTAACGAACGGAAGTTGGCGTAAAGCCATGGCGGCATAACGGCAGTGCATTTAGAGGAATTCAGTAATCTTATATTTAGGTATAAAGTCAATTTTGTTGTATATACACATTAAGCATTCGATATCGAGATGCTTCAACTCATTAGTTTAACATATTTAAGTTAATAAACTTTCTTTATCGTATTGAAGTTGATATAAGGCCATGGCGGCATAACGGCAGTGCATTTAGAAGAATCCCGTTATCTTATATTAAGGTATAAATTCGATTTTCTCGAATATACAAGCGATATCGAAATGCTTCAAATCATTTTTTTAACATATTTAAGTTAATTAACCTTCTTTAACGTATTGAAGTTGATATAAAGCCATGGCGGCATAACGGCAGTGCATTTAGAAAAATTCCGTAATGTTATAATTTTATATTTAGGTATAAAGTCGATTTTCTTGTATTTACACATTTAGCAATCGATATCGAAATGCTTCGAACCATTAGTTTAACATATTTAAAATAATTAATCTTCTTTAGCGTAATGAAGGTGATATAAAGCCATGGCGGCATAACGACAGTACCTGTGGAAGAATTCCGCAATCTTATATTTAGGTATAAAGTCGATTTTCTTGTATATATACATTTCGCAATCGATATCGAAATGCTTCAGGTAACTGGTTTAACATATTTTAGCTAATAAAACCCCCTTTTGCGAACTGCAGTTGACATAAAGATATAACGGCACTGCATGTGGAAGAATTCCGTAGTCCTATATTAAGGCATAGAGTCGATTTTTCTGTATATACACATTTTGCAGTCGATATCGAAATGCTTCAAATAACTGGTTTAGCATATTTAAGTTAATTAACCTTCTTAAACGAACTGAAGTTAAAATAAAGCCATAACGGCAGTATATTTATATGAATTCCGTTATCTTATATTTAGGTATAAAGTCGATTTTGTTGTATAAATATACGCATTTAGCAATAGATATCGAAATGCCTCAAATCATTAGTTTAACATATTTAAGTTAATTAACGCTCTTTATCTTACTGAAGTCTACAAAGGCCTTAACGGCATAACGGCAGTGCATTTAGAAGAACTACGTAATCTTATATTTAGGTATGAATTCGATTTTATTGTATATACTCATTTAGCAATCGATATCGAAATGCTTCAAATCATTAGTGTATCATATTTAAGTTAATAAACCTTCTTTAACGTATTGAAGGTGATACAAAGCCATGGCGGCATAACGACAGTACATTTGGAAGAATTACGTAATCTTATATTTAAGTATAATGTCGATTTTCTTGTATATACACATTAAGCAATCGATATCGAAATGCTTCAAATCATTAGTTTAACATATTTAAGTAAATTAATCCTCTTTTTCTTACTGAAGTCTACAAAAGCCTTAACGGCATAACGGCAGTGCATTTAGAAGCATTCCGTAATCCTCTATTTAGGTATAAAGTCGATTTTTTTGTATATACTCATTTAGCAATCCATATCGAAATGCTTCAAATCATTAGTTTAACATATTTATGTTAATTAACCCTCTTTATATTACTGAAGTCTACAAAAGCCTTAACGGCATAACGGCAGCGCATTTCGAAGAATTTCGTAATCTTATATTTAGGTATAAAGTTGATTTTGTTGTATATACTCATTTAGCAATCGATATCGAAATGCTTCAAATCATTAGTTTAACATATTTAAGTTAATTAACTTTCTTTAACGTAATGAAGGTGATATAAAGCCATGGCACCATTACGACAGTGCATGTAGAAGAATTCCGTAATCTTATATTTAGGTATAAAGTCGATATTCTTGTATTTACACATTTAGCAATCGATATCGAAAATCTTCAAATCATTAGTTTAACATATTTAAGTTAATTAACCTTCTTTAACGTAATGAAGGTAATATAAAGCCATGGCGGCATAACGACAGTGCATTTATAAGAATTCCGTAATCTCATATTTAGGTATAAAGTCGATTTTCTTGTATTTAGCAATCGATATCGAAAAGCTTCAAATAACTGGTTTAGCATATTTAGGTTAATTAACCCTCTTTATCTTACCGAAGTTTACATAAAGCCATAACGGTATAACGGCAGTATATATTCCCTAAACTTTTATTTAGGTATAAAATCGATTTTGTTGTAAATACACATTTAGCAATCGATATCGAAATGCTTCAAATCATTAGTTTAGCATATTTAAGTAAATTAACCTTCTTTTGCGTACTGAAATTTATATAAAGCCATAACGGCATAACGGGAGTGTATTTCGATGAATTCCGTAATCTTATATTGAGATATATAATCGACTTTCTTGTATATACTCATTTAGCAATCGATATCGAAATGCTTCAACTCATTAGTTTAATATACTTAAGTGAATAAAGCTTCTTTAACGTATTGAAGGTGATATAAAGCCATAACGGCATAACGAGATTGTATTTCGATGAATTCCGTAATCTTATATTTAGGTATAAAGTCGACTTTCTTATATTTACACATCTAGCAATCGATATCGAAAATCTTCAAATCATTAATATAACATATTTAAGTTAATTAACCTTCCTTAACGTAATGAAGGTGAAATAAAGCCATAACGGCATAACGAGAGAGTATTTCGATGAATTCCGTAATCTTATATTTAGGTATAAAGTCGACTTTCTTGTATATACTCATTGAGCAATCTATAACGAAATGCTTCAAATCATTAGTTTAATATATTTAAGTTAATAAAGCTTCTTTAACGCACTGAAGTTAACATAAAGCCATGGCGGCATAACGGCAGTGCATGTAGAAGAATTCCGTAATCTTATATTTAGGTATAAAGTCGATTTTCTTATATATATACATATAGCAATCGATATCGCAATGCTTCAAATCATTAGTTTAAAATATTTAAGTTCTTTAACGAACTGAAGTTGGCATAAAGCAATGGCGGCATTACGGCAGTGCATTAAGAAGAATTCCGTAATCTTATGTTTAGGTATAAAGTCGATTTTGTTGTATATACGCATTTAGCAATCGGTATCGAAATGCTTCAAATAACTGGTTTAACATATTTAAGTTAATAAACCTTCTTTAGCGAACTGAAGTTAACGTAAAGCCATAACGGCAGTGCATTTAGAAGAAGTCCGTCATCTTATATTTAGGTATAAAGTCGATTTTCTTGTATATACACATTAAGCAATCGATATCGAAATGTTTCAAATCATTAGTTTAACATATTTAAGTTAATAAACCTTCTTTAACGAACGGATGTTGGCATAAAGCCAAGGCGGCAAAACGGCAGTGCATGTAGAAGATTTTCGTAATCTTATATTTAGGTATAAAGTCGATTTTCTTGTATATACACATTTTGCAATCGAAAGCGAAATTCTTCAAACAACTGGTTTAGCATATTTAAGTTAATTAACCTTCTTTATCTTACTGAAGTTAACATAAAGCCATAACGGCAGTGCATTTCGAAGAATTCCGTAAACTTATATTTAGGTATAAAGTCGATTTTCTTGTATATAAACACATTTAGCAATCGATATCGACTTCAACTCATTAGCTTAACATATTTAAGCTAATAAACCTTCTTTAACGAACTGAAGTTGGCATAAAGCCATGGCGGCATAACGGCAGTGCATGTGGAAGAATTCCGTTAGCTTATATTTAGGTATAAAGTCGATTTTCTTGTATATACACATTTAGCAATCGAAATCGAGATGCTTCAAATCATTAGTTTAACATATTTAAGTTAATTAACCTTCTTTAACGTATTGAAGGTGATATAAAGCCATAGCGGCATAACGACAGTACATTTGGAAGTATTCTGTAATCTTATGTTTAGTTATAAATTCGATTTTCTTTTATATACACTTTAAGCAAGCGATATCGAAATGCTTCAAATCATTAGTTTACCAAATTTCAGTTAATTAAACATCTTTATTTTGCTGAAGTTTACAAAAGCCTTAACGGCATAACGGCAGTGCATTTAGAAAAATTATATAATCTTATATTTAAGTATAAAGTCGATTTTCTTGTATATATGCATTAAGCAATCGATATCGATATGCTTCAAATCATTCCTTAACGAACGGAAGTTGGCTTAAAGCCATAGCGGCATAACGGCAGTGCATTTAGAAGAATTCCGTAATCTTATATTTATGTATAAAGTCGCTTTTCTTATATATACACATTAAGCAATCGATATCGAAATGTTTCAAATCATTAGTTTAACATATTTTATTTAATAAACCTTCTTTAACGAACGGAAGTTGGCGTAAAGCCATGGCGGCATAACGGCAGTACATTTAGAAGAATTCCGTAATCTTATATTTAGGTATAAAGTCGATTTGCTTGTATATACACATTTAGCATTCGATATCGATATGCTTCAAATCATTAGTTTAACATATTAAAGTTAATTATCCTTCTTTTTCTTACTGAAGTTTACATAAAGCCATAGCGGTATAACGGCAGTGCTTTTGGAAGAATTCCGTAAACTTATATTTAGGTATAAAGTCGATTTTCTTGTATATACACACTTAGCAATCGATATCGAGATGCTTCAACTCATTAGTTTAACATATTTAAGCTAATAAACCTTCTTTAACGAACTGAAGTTGGCATTAAGCCATGGCGGTATAACGGCAGTGCATGTAGAAGAATTCCGTTAACTTATATTTAGGTATAAAGTCGATTTTCTTGTATATACACACTTAGCAATCGATATCGAGATTCTTCAAATCATTAGTTTAACATATTTAAGTTAATTAGCCTTCTTTAACGTAATTTAGGTGATATAAAGCCAGAGCGGCATAACAACAGTACATTTGGAAGTATTCCGTAATCTTATGTTTAGATATAAATTCGATTTTCTTTTATATACACATTAAGCAAGCGATATCGAAATGCTTCAAATCATTAGTTTAACAAATTTCAGTTAATTAAACATCTTTATTTTGCTGAAGTCTACAAAAGCCTTAGCGGCATAACGGCAGTGCATTTAGAAGAATAACGTAACCCTATATTTAGGTATAAAGTCGATTTTCTTGAATATATGCATTAAGCAATCGATATCGATATGCTTCAAATCATTCCTTAACGAACGGAAGTTGGCTTAAAGCCATGGCGGCATAACGGCAGTGCATTTAGAAGAATTCCGTAATCTTATATTTTTGTATAAAGTCGATTTTCTTATATATACACATTTAGCAATCGATATCGAAATGCTTCAAATCATTAGTTTAACATATTTAATTTAATAAACCTTCTTTAACGAACAGAAGTTGGCGTAAAGCCATGGCGGCTTAACGGCAGTGCATTTAGAAGATTTCCGTAATCTTATATTTAGGTATAAAGTCGAATTTCTTGTATATACACATTTAGCAATCGATATCGATATGCTTCAAATCATTAGTTTAACATATTTAAGTTAATTATCCTTCTTTTTCTTACTGAAGTTTACATAAAGCCATAGCGGTATAACGGCAGTGCATTTGGAAAAATTGCGTAATCTTATATTTAGGTATAAAGTCGATTTTCTTGTATATACACATTTCACTATCGATATCGAAATGCTTCAAATCATTAGTTTAACATATTTAGTTAATAAACACTTTTTAGCTTACTGAAGTCTATATAAAGCCTTAACGGTATAACGCCAGTACATTTAGAAGAATTCCGTAATGTTTTAATTTTATTTTTAGGTATAAAGTCGATTTTCTTATATTTACACATTTAGCAATCGATATCAGAATGCTTCAAACCATTAATTTAACATATTAAAAATAATTAACCTTCTTTAACGTATTGAAGTTGATATAAAGCCATGGCGGCATAACGGCAGTACATGTGGAAGAATTCCGTAATCTTATATTTAGGTATAAAGTCGATTTTCTTGTATATATATATTTCGCAATCGATATCGAAATGCTTCAGATAACTGGTTTAACATATTTCAGTTAATAAACCTCCTTTACCGAGCTGAAGTTGACATATTTAGGTATAAAGTCGATTTTATTGTATATACACATTTAGCAATCGATATACAAATGCTTCAAATCATCAGTTTAACATATTTAAGTTAATTAACCTTCTTTATCTTACTGAAGTTTACATAAAGACATAACGGCATAACGGCAGTATATTTGGGTGACTTCCGTAATCTTTTATTTAGGTATAAAATCGATTTTCTTGTACATACACATTTAGCAATCGATATTGAAATGCTTCAAATCATTAGTTTAGCATATTTAAGTAAGTTAAACTTCTTTAACGTACTGAAATTTATATAAAGCCTTAACGGTATAACTGCAGTGCATTTGGAAGAATTCCGTAAACTTATAGTTAGGTATAAAGTCGATTTTGTTGTATAAATATACGCATTTAGCAATCGATATCGAAATGCCTCAAATCATTAGTTTAACATATTTAAGTTAATTAACCTTCTTTAGCGTATTGAAGTTGATATAAAGCCATGGCGGCATAACGACAGTACATTTGGAAGAATTCCGTAATCTTATGTTTAGGTATAAATTCGATTTTCTTGTATATACACATTTAGCAAGCGATATCGAAATGCGTCAAATCATTAGTCTAACATATTTAAGTTAATAACCGCTTTTTAGCTTTCAGTAAGTCTACATAATGCCCTAACGGCATAACGGCAGTGCATTTGGATGAATTCCGTAAACTTATATTTAGGTATAAAGTCGATTTTGTTGTATATACATATTTAGCAATCGATATCGAGATGCTTCAACTTATTAGTTTATTATAGTTAAGTTAATAAACCTTCTATAACGAACTGAAGTTGGCATAAAGCTATGGCGGCATAACGGCAGTGCATGTAGAAGAATTCCGTTATCTTATATTTAGGTATAAAGCCGATTTTCTTGTATATACACATTTAGCAATCGATATCGAAATGCTTCAAATCATTAGTTTAATATATTTAAGTTAATAAACCTTCTTTAACGCACTGAAGTCTACATAAAGCCTTATCGGTATAACTGCAGTGCATTTAGAAGAATTCCGTAATCCTATATTTAGGTATAAAGTCGATTTTCTTGTATTTACATATTTCGCAATCGATATCGAAATTCTTCAAATCATTAGTTTAACATATTTAAGTTAATAAATCTTCTTTAACGAACGGAAGTTTGCATAAAGCCATGGCGGCATAACGACAATACATTTGGAAGAATTCCATAGTCTTATATTTATGTATAAAGTCGATTTTCTTGTATATACACATTTAGCTATCGATATCGAAATGCTTCAAATCATTAGTTTAACATATTAAGTTAATAAACGCTTTTTAGCTTACTGAAGTCTAGATAAAGCCTTAGCAGCATAACGGCAGTGCATATAGAAGAATTCCGTAATGTTATAATGTTATATTTAGGTATAAAGTCGATTTTCTTGTATTTACACATTTAGCAATATATATCGAAATTGTTCAAATAACTGGTTTAGCATATTTAAGTTAATTAACCTTCTTTATTTTAATGAAGTTTACATAAAGCCATAACGGCATAAAGGCAGTATATTTATATGAATTCCGTTATCTTATATTTAGGTATAATGTCGATTTTGTTGTATATACGCATTTAGCAATCGATATCGAAATGCTTTAAATCATTAGTTTAACATATTTAAGTTAATTAGCCTTCTTAAGCGTAATGAAGGTGATATAAAGCCACGGCGGCATAACGACAGTGCAGGTAGAAGAATTCCGTAATCTTATATTTAGGTATAAAGTCGATTTTGTTGTATATACGCATTTAGCGATCGATATCGAAATGCTTCAAATCATTAAGTTTAACATATTTAAGTTAATTAACCTTCTTTAACGTATTGAAGTTGATATAAAGCCATGGCGGCATAACGGCAGTACATTTGAAAGAATTCTTATATTTAGGTATAAAGTCAATTTTCTTGTATATAAACATTAAGCAATCGATAACGAAATGCTTCAAATCATTAGTTTAACATATCTAAGTTATATGGCATATAGCCATGACGGCATAACGGCGGTGCATGTAGAAGAATTCCGTAATCTTGTATTTAGGTATAAAGTCGACTTTTTTGTCTATGCACATTTAGCTATCGATATCGAAATGCTTCAAATCATTAGTTTAACAAATTTAAGTTAATTAACCTTCTTTAACGTACTGAAGTTGATATAAAGCTATGGCGGCATAACGACAGTATATTTGGAAGAATTCCGTAGTCTTATATTTAGGTATAAAGTCGATTTTCTTTTATATATGCATTAAGCAATCGATATTGAAATGCTTCAAATAACTGGTTTAACGTATTTAAGTTAATAAACCTTCTTTAACGAACTGAAGTTAACATAAAGCCATAACGGCATAACGGCAGTGCATTTAGAAGAATTCCGTTATCGTATATTTATGTATAAAGTCGATTTTCTTGTATATTCACATTTAGCAATCGATAACGAAATGCTTCAAATCATTACTTTAACATATTTAAGTTAATTAACCTTCTTTATCTTACTGAAGTTGATACAGTGCATTGAGAAGAATTCCGTTATCTTATACTTAGGTATAAAGTCGATTTTCTGGTAGATACACATTTTTCAATCGATATCGAAATGCTTCAAATAACTGGTTTAGCATATTTAAGTTAATTAACCTTCTTTATCTTACTGAAGTTTACATAAAGCCATAACGGCAGTATATTTATATGAATTCCGTTATCTTATATTTAGGTATAAAGTCGATTTTGTTGTACATACACATTCAGCACTCGATATCGAAATGCTTCAAATCATTAGTTTAAGATATTTAAGTTAATTAACCTTCTTTAACGTATTGAAGGTGATATAAAGCCATGGCGGCATAACGACAGTACACTTGGAAGAATTCCGTAGTCTTATATTTAGTTATAAAGTCCATTTTCTGGTATATATGCATTAAGCAATCGATGTCGAAATGCTTCAAATAACTGGTTTAACATATTTAAGTTAATAAACCTTCTTTAACGAACTGAAGTTGGCTTAAGGCCATGGCGGCATAACGGCAGTGCATTTAGAAGAATTCCGTAATCTTATATTTAGGTATAAAGTCGATTTTGTTGTATATACACATTTAGCTATCGATATCGAAATGCTTCAAATCATTGGCTTAACATATTTAAGTAAATTAACCTTCTTTAACGTATTGAAGTTGATATAAAGCCATTGCGGCATAACGACAGTACATTTAGAAGAATTCCGTAGTCTTATATTTATGTAAAAAGTCGATTTGCTTGTATATACACATTTAGCGTTCGATATCGAGATGCCTCAACTTATTAGTTTAACACATTTAAGTTAACCTTCTTTACCGTAATGAAGGTGATATAAAGCCATGGCGGCATAACGACAGTGCATTTAGAAGAATTCCGTAATCTTATAGTTAGGTATAAAGTCGATTTTGTTGTATATACGCATCTAGCAATCGGTATCGAAATGCTTCAAATCATTAGTTTAACATATTTAAGTTAATAAACCTTCTTTAACGAACTGAAGTTAACATAAAGCCATAACGGTATAACGGCAGTGCATTTGGAAGAATTCCGTATACTTATATTTAAGTATAATGTCGATTTTGTTGTATTTGCACATTTAGCAATCGATATCGAGATGCTTCAAATCATTAGTTTAAAATATTTAAGTTAATTAACCTTATTTTTCTTACTGAAGTTTACGTAAAGCCATAACGGTATAACGGTAGTGCATTTGGAAGAATTCCGTAATCTTATATTTAGGTATAAAGTCGATTTTGTTGTATATACACATTAGCAATCGATATCGAGATGGTTCAACTCATTAGTTTAACATATTTAAGTAAATAAACCTTCTTTAACGATCGGAAGTTGGCTTAAAGCCATGGCGGCATAACGGCAGTGCATTTAGAAGAATTCCGTAATCTTATATTTAGGTATAAAGTCGATTTGCTTGTATATACACATTTAGCAATCGATAACGAAATGCTTCGAATCATTAGTTTAAAATATTTAAGTTAATTAACCTTCTACGGCAGTGCATTTAGAAGAATTCCGTAATCTTATATTTAGGTATAAAGTCGATTTTCTTGTATTTACACATTTAAAAATATATATCGAAATGCTTCAAATAACTGGTTTAGCATATTTAAGTTAATTAACCTTCTTTATCTTAATAAAGTTTACATAAAGCCATAACGGCATAACGGCAGTATATTTATATGAATTCCGTTATCTTATATTTAGGTATAAAGTCGATTTTGTTGTATATACGCATTTAGCAATCGATATCGAAATGCTTCAAATCATTAGTTTAACATATTTAAGTTAATAAACCTTCTTTAACGTAATGAAGGTGATATAAAGCCATGGCGGCATAACGACAGTGCAGGTAGAAGAGTTCCATTATCTTATATTTAGGTATACAGTCGATTTTGTTGTATATACGCATTTAGAAAACGATATCGAAATGCTTCAAATCATAAGTTTAACAAATTTAAGTTAATTAACCTTCTTTATCTTACTGAAGTTTACATAAAGCCATAACGGCATAACGGCAGTACATTTGGAAGAATTTCGCAGTGTTATATTTAGGTATAAAGTCAATTTTGTTGAATATAAACATTTAGCAATCGATAGCGAAATGCTTCAAATCATTAGTTTAACATATCTAAGTTAATTAACCTTCTTTAACGATCTGAAGTTGGCATATAGCCAGGGCGGCATAACGGCAGTGCATGTAGAAGAATTCCGTAATCTTATAATTTTATATTTAGGTATAAAGTCGATTTTCTTGTATTTACACATTTAGCAATCGATATCGAAATGCCTCAAATAACTGGTTTAGCATATTTCACTTAATTAACCTTCTTTATCTTACTGAAGTTTACATAAAGCAAAAACGGCATAACGGCAGTATATTAATATGAATTCCGTTATCTTATATTTAGGTATAAAGTCGATTTTGTTGTACATACACATATAGCAATCGATTTTGAAATACTTCAAATCATTAGTTTACATATTTAAGTTAGTTAACCTTCTTTACCGTAATGAAGGTGATATAAAGCCATGGCGGCATAACGACAGTGCATTTAGAAGAATTCCGTAATCTTATATTTAGGTATAAAATCGATTTTTTTGTATATACGCATCTAGCAATCGATATCGAAATGCTTCAAATCATTAGTTTAACATATTTAAGTTAATTAACCTTCTTTAACGTATTGAAGTTGATATAAAGCCACGGCGGCATAACGACAGTAGATTTGGAAGAATTCCGTAATCCTATATTTAGGTATAAAGTCGATTTTGTTGTATATACACATTTAGCAATCGATATCGAAATGCTTCAAATCATTAGTTTAACATGTTTAAGTTAACTAACCTTCTTTATCTTACTGAAGTTTACATAAAGCCAAAACGGCATAACGGCAGTGCATTTGGAAGAATTCCGTAATCTTATATTTAGGTAAAAAGTCGATTTTCTTGTATATACACATTTAGCTATCGATGTCGAAATGCTTCAAATCATTCGTCTAACATATTTGAGTTAGTTAACCTTCTTTAACGTAATGAAGGTGATATAAAGCCATGGCGGCATAACGACAGTAGATTTGGAAGAATTCCGTAATCTTATATTTAGGTATAAAGTCGGCTTTGTTGTATATACACATTTAGCAATCAATATCGAAATGCTTCAAATCATTAGTTTAACATATTTAAGTTAACGTACCTTCTTTATCTTACTGAAGTTTACATAAAGCCAAAACGGTATAACGGCAGTGCATTTGGAAGAATTCCGTAATCTAATATTTAGGTAAAAAGTCGATTTTCTTTATCTGACTGAAGTTTACGTAAAGCCATGGCGGCATAGCGACAGTGCATTTAGAAGAATTCCGTAATTTTATATTTAGGTATAAAGTCGATTTTGTTGTATATACGCATTTAGCAATCGATATCGAAATGCCTCAAATCATTAGTTGAACATATTTAAGTTAATTAACCTTCTTTAACGTATTGAAGTTGATGTAAAGCCATGGCAGCATAACGACAATACAATTGGAAGAATTCCGTAGTCTTACATTTATGTATAAAGTCGATTTTCTTGTATATACACATTTAGCAAACGATATCGAAATGCTTCAAATCATTAGTTTAACATATTTAAGTCAATTAACCTTCTTTATCTTACTGAAGTTTACATAAAGCCATAACGGCATAACGGCAGTACATTTGGAAGAATTCCGCAGTGTTATATTTAGGTATAAAGTCAATTTTGTTGTATATAAACATTTAGCAATCGATAGCGAAATGCTTCAAATCATTAGTTTAACATATTTAAGTTAATAAACCTTCTTTAACGATCTGAAGTTGGCATATAGTCATGGCGGCATAACGGCAGTGCATTTAGAAGAATTCCGTTATCTTATATTTAGGTATAAAGTAGATTTTCTTATATGTACACTTTAAGCTATCGATATCGAAATGCTTCAAATCAGTAGTTTAACATATTAAGTTAATAAACGCTTTTTAGCTTACAGAAGTCTACATAAAGCCCTAACGGTATAACGGCAGTGCATTTAGAAGAATTCCGTAATGTTATAATTTTATATTTAGGTATAAAGTCGATTTTCTTGTATTTACACATTTAGCAATCGATATCAAAATGCATCAAATAACTGGTGTAGCATATTTCAGTTAATTAACTTTCTTTATCTTACTGAAGTTTACATAAAGCAATAACGGCATAACGGAAGTATATTTATATGAATTCCGTTATCTTATATTTAGGTATAAAGTCGATTTTGTTGTACATACACATTTAGCAATCGATATCGAAATGCTTCAAATCATTAGTCTAACATATTTAAGTTAGTTAACCTTCTTTACCGTAATGAAGGTGATATAAAGCCATGGCGGCATAACGACAGTGCATTTGGAAGAATTCCGTAATCTTATATTTAGGTATAAAATCGATTTTTTTGTATATACGCATCTAGCAATCGATATCGAAATGCTTCAAATAACTGGTTTAACATATTTTCGTTAATAAACCTTCTTTAACGTATTGAAGTTGATATAAAGCCACGGCGGCATAACGACAGTAAATTTGGAAGAATTCCGTAATCTTATATTTAGGTATAAAGTCGATTTTTTTGTATATACACATTTAGCAATCGATATCGAAATGCTTCAAATCATTAGTTTAACATATTTAAGTTAACTAACCTTCTTTATCTTACTGAAGTTTACATAAAGCCAAAACGGTATAACGGCAGTGCATTTGGAAGATTTCCGTAATCTTATATTTAGGTAAAAAGTCGATTTTCTTGTATATACACATTTAGCTATCGATGTCGAAATGCTTCAAATCATTCGTCTAACATATTTGAGTTAGTTAACCTTCTTTAACGTAATGAAGGTGATATAAAGCCATGGCGGCATAACGACAGTAGATTTGGAAGAATTCCGTAATCTTATATTTAGGTATAAAGTCGGCTTTGTTGTATATACACATTTAGCAATCAATATCGAAATGCTTCAAATCATTAGTTTAACATATTTAAGTTAACGTACCTTCTTTATCTTACTGAAGCTTACATAAAGCCAAAACGGTATATTGGCAGTGCAGTTGGAAGAATACCGTAATCTAATATTTAGGTAAAAAGTCGATTTTCTTGTATATACACATATAGCAATCGATATCGAGATGCTTCAAGTCATTAGTTTAACATATTTAAGTTAACTAACTTTCTTTATCTGACTGAAGTTTACGTAAAGACATGGCGGCATAGCGACAGTGCATTTAAAAGAATTCCGTAGTTTTATATTTAGGTATAAAGTCGATTTTGTTGTATATACACATTAGCAATCGATATCGAGATGGTTCAACTCATTCGTTTAACATATTTAAGTTAATTAACCTTCTTTAACGTATTGAAGTTGATATAAAGCAATGGCGGCATAACGGCAGTCCATTTAGAAGAATTACGTAATCTTATATTTAGGTATAAAGTCGATTTTCTTGTATATACACATTTAGCAATCGATAAGGAAATGCTTCAAATCATTAGTTTAACTTAAATATAAGTTAATTAACCTTCTTTAACGTATTGAAGTTGATATAAAGCCATGGCGGCATAACGACAGTGCATTTAAAAGAATTCCGTAATCTTATATTTAGGTATAAAGTCGATTTTCTTGTATATACACATTTTGCAGTCGATATCGAAATGCTTCAAATAACTGGTTTAGCATATTTAAGTTAATTAACCTTCTTTATCTTACTGAAGTTTACATAAAGCCATAACGGCAGTATATTTATATGAATTCCGTTATCTTATATTTAGGTATAAAGTAGATTTTGTTGTAATACACATTTAGCAATCGATATCGAAATGCTTCAAATCATTAGTTTAACATATTTAAGTTAATTAGGCTTCTTTAACGTAATGACGGTGACATAAAGACATGGCGGCATAACGACAGTACATTTGGAAGAATTCCGTAATCTTATGTTTAGGTATAAATTCGATTTTCTTTTACATACACATTTAGCAAGCGATATCGAAATGCTTCAAATCATTAGTTTAACAAATTTAAGTTAATTAACCTTCTTTAACGTATTGAATTGATATAAAGCCATGGCGGCATAACGACAGTACATTTGGAAGAATTCCGTAGTCTTATATCTAGGTATAAAGTCGATTTTCTTTTATATATGCATTAAGCAATCGATATCGAAATGCTTCAAATAACTGGTTTAACACATTTAAGTAATAAACCTTCTTTAACGAACTGAAGTTAACATAAAGCAATAACGGCAGTGCATTTGGAAGAATTCCTTATACTTATATTTAGGTATAATGTCGATTTTGTTGTATTAACACATTTAGCAATCGATATCGAGATGCTTCAAATCATTAGTTTAAAATATTTAAGTTAATTAACCTTATTTTTCTTACTGAAGGTTACGTAAAGCCATAACGGTATAACGGCAGTGCATTTGGAAGAATTCCGTAATCTTATATTTAGGTATAAAGTCGATTTTCTTTTATATACACATTAGCAATCGATATCGAGATGGTTCAACTTATTAGTTTAACATATTTAAGTTAATAAACCTTATTTAACGATCTGAAGTTGGCTTAAAGTCATGGCGGCATAACGGCAGTGCATTTAGAAGAATTCCGTAATCTTTTATTTAGGTATAAAGTCGATTTTCTTGTATATACACATTTAGTAATCGATATCGAGATGGTTCAACTCATTAGTTTAACATATTTAAGTTAATTTACCTTCTTTTTCTTAGTGAAGTTTACGTAAAGCCATGGCGGCCTAACGGCACTGCATTTGGATGAATTCCGTAGTCTTATTTGTAGGCATAAAGTCGATTTTGTTGTATATACGAATTTAGCAATCGATATCGAAATGCTTTAAATAACTGGTAAAGCATATTTAGATTAATTAACCTTCTTTATCTTACTGAAGTTTACATAGAGCCATAACGGCATAATGGCAGTATATTTGGGTGAATTCCGTAATCTTATATTTAGGTATAAGATCGATTCTCTTGTATATACACATTTAGCAATCGATAACGAAATGCTTCAAATCATTAGTTTAACATATTTTAGTTAATTAACCTTCTTTATCTGACTGAAGTTTACATAAAGCCCTAACGGTATAACGCCAGTGCATTTGGAAGAATTTCGTAAACATATATTTAGGTATAATGTCGATTTTGTTGTATATACACATTTAGCACTCGATATCGAGATATTTCAAATCATTAGTTTAACATATTTAAGTTAATTAACCTTCTTTTTCTTACTGAAGTTTACGCAAAGCCATAACGGTATAACGGCAGTGCATTTGGAAGAATTCCGTAATCTTATATTTAGGTATAAAGTCGATTTTGTTGTATATACACATTTAGCAATCGATATCGAGATGGTTCAACACATTACTTTAAATTACCTAACCAATGCTTTATGTTCGACCTACCTCGTTCAAATAGTTTACCCGCTTGAGCGTTTTCAAAAGTGAAACAAAAATGTGACTATTGCCAAGCGCCTGGTACGAGTAGAAGAACGATAGAAGGTTTTCCTAAGAGGTCTTTAAATTATCTAACCAATGCTTTATGTTCGACCCACCTCGTTTCAATTGTTTAGCCACTAGAGCGTTAGCAAAGTTGAAACAAAAATGTGACTATTTCCAAGCGCCTGGTACGAGTAGAAGAACGATAGAAGGTTTTCCTAAGAGGTCTTTAAATTATCTAACCAATGCTTTATGTTCGACCCACCTCGTTTCAATTGTTTAGCCACTAGAGCGTTAGCAAAGTTGAAACAAAAATGTGACTATTTCCAAACGCCTGGTAGGAGTAGAAGAAAGATTGAAGACTTTCCTGAGAGCTCTTTAAATTATCTAACCAATGCTTTATGTGTGACTCACCGCGTTCTAATAGTTTAGCATCAGAGCGTTAGCCAATTTGAAACAAAAATGTGACTATTGCCAAGCCCCTGGTAGATGTAGAAGAAAGATTGAAGACTTCTCTGAGAGCTTTTTAAATTATCTAACCAATGCTTTATGTTCGACCCACCTCGCTCAAACAGTTTAGCCTCAGAGCATTAGCAAAGTTGAAACCAAAATGTGACTATTGCCAAGCCCCTGGTAGGAGTAGGAAAAAGTTTGAAGACTTTCCTGAGAGCTCTTTAAATTATCTAACCAATGCTTTATGTTCGACACACCTCGTTTCAATAGTTTAGCCACTAGACGTTAGCAAAGTTGAAACAAAAATGTGACTATTTCCACGCCCCTGGTAGGAGTAGAACAAAGATTGAAGACTTTCCTGAGAGCTTTTTAAATTATCTAACCAATGCTTTATGTTCGACCCACCTCGATTCAATAGTTTAGCCACTAGAGCGTTAGCAAAGTTGAAACAAAAATGTGACTATTGCCAAGCCCCTGGTAGATGTAGAAGAAAAATTAATGACTTTGATAACGCTCTAGCGGGTAAACTGTTTGAACGAGGTGGGTCCAACATAAAGCATTGGTTAGATAATTTAAAGGCTCTCAGGAAAGTCTTCATCTTTCTTCTACATCTACCAGGGGCTTGGCAATAGTCACATTTTTGTTTCAACTTTGCTAACGCTCTAGCGGCTAAACTATTAGAACGAGGTGGGTCAAACATAAAGCATTGGTTAGATAATTTAAAGGGCTCTCAGGAAAGTCTTCATCTTTCTTCTACTCTATCAGGGGCTTGGCAATAGTCACATTTTTGTTTCAACTTTGCATAACCTCTAGCGGCTAAACTATTGAACGAGGTGAGTCAAACATAAAGCATTGGTTAGATAATTTAAAGAGCTCTCAGGAAAGTTTCAATCTTTCTTCTACTCTATCAGGGGCTTGGAAATAGTCACATTTTTGTTTCAACTTTGCATAACGCTCTACGGCTAAACTATTGGAACGAGGTGAGTCAACATAAAGCATTGGTTAGATAATTTAAAGAGCTCTCAGGAAAGTCTTTAATCTTTTCTTCTACTACTATCCAGGGGCTTGGCAATAGTCACATTTTTGTTTCAACTTTGCTAACGCTCTACGGCTAAACTATTGGAACGAGGTGAGTCAAGCATAAAGCATTGGTTAGATAATTTAAAGGGCTCTCAGGAAAGTCTTCAATCTTTCTTCTACTCCTATCAGGGGCTTGGCAATAGTCACATTTTTGTTTCAACTTTGCTAACGCTCTAGGCTAAACTATTGAACGAGGTGAGTCAAACATAAAGCATTGGTTAGATAATTTAAAGAGCTCTCAGGAAAGTCTTCAATCTTTCTTCTACTCCTATCAGGGGCTTGGAAATAGTCACATTTTTGTTTCAACTTTGCTAACGCTCTAGCTGGCTAAACTATTGAAACGAGGTGGGTCAAACATAAAGCATTGGTTAGATAATTTAAAGAGCTCTCAGGAAAGTCCCCAATTTTTCTTTTACTCTTACTAGGGGCTGGGCAATAGTCACATTTTTGTTTCAACTTTGCTAACGCTCTGAGGCTAAACTATTAGAAAGAGGTGAGTCACACATAACGCATTGGTTAGATAATTTAAAGCGCTCTTTGGAAAATCTTCACTCTTTCTTCTACTCCTATCAGGGGCGTGGCAATAGTCACATTTTTGTTTCAACTTTGCTAACGCTATGTGCTAAACTATTGGAACGAGGTGAGTCAAACAAAAAGCATTGGTTAGGCAATTTATAGAGCTCACAGGAAAGTCTTCAATCTTTCTTCTGCTCCTACCAGGGGCTTGGCAATAGTCACATTTTTGTTTCAACTTTGCTAACGCTCTGAGGCTAAACTATTTGAACGAGGTGAGTCAAACATAAAGCATTAGTTAGATAATTTAAAGGCTCTCACGAAAGTCTTCATTCTTTCTTCTACTCCTACCAGGGGCTTGGTAATAGTCACATTTTTGTTTCAACTTTGCTAACGCTCTAGCGGCTAAACCATTAGAACGAGGTGGGTCAAACATAAAGCATTGGTTAGATAATTTAAAGGGCTCTCAGGAAAGTCTTCTATCTTTGTTCTACTACTATCAAGGGCTTGGAAATAGTCACATCTTTGGTTCACTTTTAATAACGCTCTAGCGGGAAAACCGTTTGAACAAGGTGAGTCAAACATAAAGCATTGGTTAGATAATTTAAAGAGCTTTCAGAAAAGTCTTCAATCTTTCTTCTACTCATATCAGGGGCTTGGAAATAGTCACCTTTTTGTTTCAACTTTGCTTACGCTCTGATGCTAAACTATTAGAACGAGGTGAGTCACACATAACGCATTGGTTAGATAATTTAAAGAGCTCTTAGGAAAATCTTCAATCTTTCTTCTACTCTTATCAGGGGCTTGGCAATAGTCACATTTTTGTTTCAACTTTGCTAACGCTCTACGGATCTAAACTATTTGAACGAGGTGGTAGAACACATAAAGCATTGGTTAGATAATTTAAAAGAAAGCTCTACGAGCAAAGATCTTCAAACCTTTCTCTACTCCTATCAGGCGCTTGGAAATAGTCACATTTTTGTTTCACTTTTATTAATGCTCTAGCGGTAAACTTATTTGAACGAGGTGAGTCAAACATAAACATTGGTTAGATAATTTAAAAGCCTCTATCAGGAAAGTCTTCAATCTTTATTCTACTCCTATCAGGGCTTGGAAATAGTCACATTTTTGTTTCACTTTTATAATGCTCTAGCGGTAAACTATTATGAACGAGGTTAGTCAAACATAAAACATTGTTAGTTAGACTTAGATCTTAAACTCTATATCGGGGCTTGGAACTTGTCACATTTTTGTTTCAACTTTGCTAACGCTCTATGACTAAACTATTAGAATCGAGCTGTAGTACACAAACATAAAGCATTGGTTAGATAATTTAAAAGCTCACAGAAAGCTTCAGCTTTCTTCTACATCTACAGGGGCTGGAATAATCACATTTTTGTTTCACTTTTATAATGCTCTAGCGAGTAAACTATTGCTAACGAGGTGAGTTAAACAAAACATTGGTTAGATAATTTAAAGCGCTTTAGGAAAGTCTTCACTCTTTCTTCTGCTCTATCAGGCGCTTGGAATAGTCACATTTTTGTTTAACTTTGTAACGCTCTAGGGCTAAACTATTGAAACGAGGTGAGTCAACATAAACATTGGTTAGATAATTTAAAAAGAGTTTGAACATCTCAATATCGATTGCTAAATGTGTAATATACAACGAAAATCGACTTTATACCTAAATATAACGATTACGGAATTCTTCCAAATGCACTGCCGTTATACCGTTAGGGCTTTAAGTAAACTTCAGTCAGTAAAGAAGGTTGATAACTTAAATATGTTATACTAATGATAACTCGATACCGATTGCTAAATGTGTATAAACAAAAAAATCGACTTTATACCTAAATATAAGTTTACGGAAATTCTTCCCAAATGCTTTTCGTTATACCGTTATGGCTTTACGTAAACTTCAGATAATTAAAGAAGGTTAATTAACTTAAATATGTTAAACTAATGATTTGAAGCATCTCGATATCGATTGCGAAATGTGTATATACAAGAAAATCGACTTTATACCTTTAAAAAAATAACATTACGGAATTCTTCTAAATGCACTGCCGTTATACCGTTAAGGCTTTATGTAGACTTCAGTATGCTAAAAAATGTTTAATAACTTAAAAATGTTAAACTTATGATTTTAACTTTCGATATCGATAGCTTAATGTGTATAAACAAAAAAATCGACTTTATACCTAAATATAAGATTACGGAATTCTTCTACATGCTTTGTCGTTATGCCGCCATGGCTTTATATCACCTTCATTACGTTAAAGAAGGTTAACTAACTTAAATATGTTAAACTAATGATTTGAAGATTTTCGATATCGATTGCTAAATGCGTAAATACAAGAAAATCGACTATATACCTAAATATAAGATTACGGAATTCTTCTACATGCTTTGTCGTTATGCCGCCATGGCTTTATATCACCTTCATTACGTTAAAGAAGGTTAACTAACTTAAATATGTTAAACTAATGATTTGAAGATTTTCGATATCGATTGCTAAATGCGTAAATACAAGAAAATCGACTATATACCTAAATATAAGATTACGGAATTCTTCTACATGCACTGTCGTTATGCCGCCATGGCTTTATATCACCTTCATTACGTTAAAGAAGGTTAATTAACTTAAATATGTTAAAATAATGATTTGAAGCATTTCGATATCGATTGCAAAATGTGTATGTACAAAAAAATCGATTTTATACCTAAATATAAGATAACGGAATTCATATAAATATACTGCCGTTATGCCGTGATGGCTTTATGTAAACTTCAGTAAGATAAAGAAGGTTAATTAACTTAAATATGCTAAACGGGTTATTTGAAGCATTTCGATATCGATTGCAAAATGTGTATATACAAGAAAATCGAATTTATGCCTAAATTTAAGACTACGGAATTCTTCCAAATGCAGTGCCGTTATGGCTTTATGTCAACTTCAGTTCGCTAAAGGAGGTTTATTAACTTAAATATGTTAAACCAGTTATCTGAAGCATTTCCATATCGATTGCGAAATGTATATATACAAGAAAATCGACTTTATACCTAAATATAAAATTATAACATTACGGAGTTCTTCTAAATGCACTGCCGTTATACCGTTAAGTCTTTATGTAGACTTCAGTATGCTTAAAAATGTTTATTAACTTAATATGTCAAACTAATGATTTGAAGCATTTCGATATCGATAGCTAAAAGTGTATATACAAGAAAATCGACTTTATGCCTAAATATAAGATTACGGAATTCTTCTAAATGCACTGCCGTTATGCCGCCATGGCTATAAACCAACTTCCGTTCGTTAAAGAAGGTTTATTAACTTAAATATGTTAAACGAATGATTTGAAGCATTTCGATATCGATAGCTAAATGTGTATATACAAGAAAATCGACTTTTTACCTAAATATAAGATTACGGAATTCTTCTGCATGCACTGCCGTTAGGCCGTTATGGCTTTATGTTAACTTCAGTTCGTTAAAGAAGGTTAATTAACTTAAATATGTTAAACTAATGATTTGAAGCATTTCGTTATCGATCGCTAAATGTGAATATTTAAGAAAATCGAATTTATGCCTAAATATAAGATTACGAAATTCTTCTAAATGCACTGTCGTTATGCCGCCATGGCTATAAGCCAACTTCCGTTCGTTAAAGAAGGCTAACGAACTTAAATATGCTAAACGAATGATTTGAAGCATTTCGATATCGATAGCTAAATGTGTATATACAAGAAAATCGACTTTTTACCTAAATATAAGATTACGGAATTCTTCTAAATGCACTGTCGTTATGCCGCCATGGCTTTATATCACCTTCATTACGTTAAAGAAGGTTAACGAACTTAAATATGTTAAACTAATGATTTGAAGCATTTCGATATCGATAGCTAAATGTGTATAGAAGAAAATCGACTTTTTACCTAAATATAAGTTTACGGAATTCTTCCAAATGCATTGGTGTTATACCGTTTTGGCTTTATGTATACTTCAGTAAGATAAAGAAGGTTAATTAACTTAAATATGTTAAACTAATGATTTGCAGCATTTCGTTATCTATTGCTAAATGTGAATATTTAAGACAATCGACTTTATACATAAATACACGATAACGGAATTCTTCTAAATGCACTGCCGTTATGCCGTTATGGCTTTATGTTAACTTCAGTAAGATAAAGAAGGTTAATTAACTTAAATATGCTAAACGGGTTATTTGAAGCATTACGATATCGATTGCTAAATGTGTATATACAAGAAAATCGAATTTATACCTAAATATAAGACTACGGAATTCTTCCAAATGCAGTGCCGTTATGGCTTTATGTCAACTTCAGTTCGCTAAAGGCGGTTTATTAACTTAAATATGTTAAACCAGTTATCTGAAGCATTTCCATATCGATTGCGAAATGTATATATACAAGAAAATCGACTTTATACCTAAATATAAAATTATAACATTACGGAATTCTTCTAAATGCACTGCCGTTATACCGTTAAGGCTTTATGTAGACTTCAGTATGCTTAAAAATGTTTATTAACTTAAATATGTTAAACGAATGATTTGAAGCATTTCGATATCGATAGCTAAATGTGTATATACAAGAAAATCGACTTTATACCTAAATATAAGATTACGGAATTCTTCTCATGCACTGCCGTTAGGCCGTTATGGCTTTATGTCAACTTCAGTTCGTTAAAGAAGGTTAATTAACTTAAATATGTTAAACTAATGATTTGAAGCATTTCGATATCGATTGCTAAATGTATATATTCAAGAAAATCGAATTTATACCTAAATATAAGATTACGAAATTCTTCTAAATGCACTGCCGTTATGCCGCCATGGCTTTATGCCAACTTCAGTTCGTTAAAGAAGGTTATTAACTTAAATATGTAAACTAATGATTTGAAGCATTTCGATATCGATAGCTAAAAGTGTATATACAAGAAAATCGACTTTATGCCTAAATATAAGATTACGGAATTCTTCTAAATGCACTGCCGTTATGCCGCCATGGCTTTATACCAACTTCATTACGTTAAAGAAGGTTAATTAACTTAAATATGTTAAACTAATGATTTGAAGCATTTCGATATCGATAGCTAAATGTGTATATAAAGAAAATCGACTTTTTACCTAAATATAAGATTACGGAATTCTTCTCAAATGCACTGCCGTTATGCCGTTATGGCTTTATGTATACTTCAGTTACGTTAAAGAAGGTTAATTAACTTAAATATGTTAAACTAATGATTTGAAGCATTTCGTTATCGATTGCTAAATGTGAATATTTAAGAAAATCGACTTTATACCTAAATATAAGATAACGGAATTCTTCTAAATGCACTGCCGTTATGCCGCATGGCTTTATGTTAACTTCAGTTCGTTAAAGAAGGTTAATTAACTTAAATATGCTAAACGGGTTATTTGAAGCATTCGATATCGATTGTAAAATGTGTATATACAAGAAAATCGATTTATCCTAAATTAAGATACGGAATTCTTCCAAATGCAGGTTTTCCGTTATGGCTTTATGTCAACTTCAGTTCGCTAAAGAAGGTTTATTAACTTAAATATGTTAAACCAGTGATCTTTAAGCATTTCCATATCGATTGCGAAATGTATATATACAAGAAAATCGACTTTATACCTAAATATAAATATAAATTTCGGAATTCTTCTAAATGCACTGCCGTTATACCGTTAAGGCTTTATGTGGACTTCAGTATGTTAAAAAGGTTTATTAACTTTAAAAATGTCAAACTAATGATTTGAAGCATTTCGATACCGATAGCTAAAAGTGTATATACAAGAAAATCGACTTTATACCTAAATATAAGATAACGGAATTCTTCTTTTTAAAGCACCGCCGTTATGGGCCGGTTAAGAACTTTTGTTAAAATTCAGTAAGATAGAGAAGGGTTAATTAACCTGAATATGTTAAACCAGTTTTTGAAGCATTTCGATATCGATTGCTAAATGCTTATATACAACAAAATCGAATTTATACCTAAATATAAGATTACGGAATTCTTCGAAATGCACTGCCGTTATGCCGATAGGCTTTTGTAACTTCAGTAAGATAAAGAGGGTTAGTTAACTTAAATATGTTAAACTAATGATTCGAAGCATTTCGATATGGATTGCTAAATGTGTATATAAAAGAAAATCGAATTTATATCTAAACATATGGTTACGGAATTTTTATAAATGAACTGAAGTTATGCCGCCAAGGTTTTAAGCCAACTTCCGTTCGTTAAAGAAGGCTAATTAACTTAAATATGTTAAGCTAATGATTTGAAGCATTTCGATATCGATTGCTATGCAATTCGATATCGCTTGCTAAATGTGTATATAAAAGGAAATCGAATTTATATCTAATCATAAGATTACGGAATACATCTAAATGTACTGTCGTTATGCCGCCATGGCTTTATATCATCTTCATTACGTTAACGAAGGCCAATTAACTTAAATATGTTAAACTAATGATTTGAAGCATCTCGATATCGATTGCAAAATGAGTATATACAAGAAAATCGACTTTATACCTAAATATAAGCTAACGGAATTCTTCTACATGCACTGCCGTTATGCCGCCATGGCTTTATGCACACTTCAGTTCGTTCAAGAAGGTTTATTAACTTAAATATGTTAAACTAATGAGTTGAAGCATCTGGATATCTATTGCGAAATATATATTTACAAGAAAATCGACTTTATACCTAAATATAAGATTACGGAATTCTTCCAAATGCACTGCCGTTATACCGTTATGGCTTTATGTAAACTTCAGTAAGATAAATAAGGTTTATTAACTTAAATATGATAAACTAATGATTTGAAGCATTTTGTTATCGATTGCTAAATGTGTATATACAAGAAATTCGACTTTATACCTAAATATAAGATAACGGAATTCTTCTACATGCACTGCCGTTATGCCGTCATGGCTTTATGCCAACTTCCGTTCGTTAAAGGAGGTCTATTAACTTAAATATGTTAAACTAATGATTTGAAGCATTTCGATATCGATTGCTAAATGTATATACACAAAAAAATCGAATTTATACCTAAATATAAGATAACGGAATTCTTCTAAATGCACTGCCGTTATGGCTTTATGTTAACTTCAGTTCGTTACAGAAGGATTATTAACTTAAATATGTTAAACCAGTTATTTGAAGCTTGGCTTTATATCCCCTTCATTACGTTTAAGAAGCTTTATTAACTTAAATATATTAAACTAATGATTTGAAGCATTTCGATATCGATTGCTAAATGAGTATATACAAGAAAGTCGGCTTTATATCTAAATACAAGATTACGGAATTCATCTAAATACACTGCCGTTATGCCGGTATGGCTTTATATAAATTTCAGTACGCTAAAGAAGGTTAATTTACTAAAATATGCTAAACTACTGATTTGAAGCATTTCGATATCGATTTCTAAATTTGTATGTACAAGAAAATCGGTTTTATACCTAAGTAATAGATTACGGAATTCACCCAAATATACTGCCGTTATGCCGTTATGGCTTTATGTAAACTTCGGGAAGATAAAGAAGGTTAATTAACCTAAATATGCTAAACCAGTTATTTGAAGCTTTTCGATATCGATTGCTAAATGCGTATATACACGAAAATCGGCTTTATACCTAAATATAAGATTACGGAATTCTTCTAAATGCACTGCCGTTATGCCGCCATGGCTTTATGTACACTTCAGTAAGATAAAGAGGGTTAATTATCTTACATATGTTAAACTAATGATTTGAAGAATTTCGATATCGATTGCTAAATGCGTATATACAACAAATTCGGGTTTATAGCTAAATATAAGATTACGGAATTCTTCGAAATACACTGCCGTTATGCTGTTATGGCTTTATATAAATTTCAGTACGTTAAAGAAGGTTAATTTACTTAAATATACTAAACGAATGATTTGAAGCATTTCCATCTTCATTGCTAAATGTGTATATACAAGAAAATCGATTTTATACCTAAATAAGAGATTACGGAATTCACCCAAACATACTGCCGTTATGCCGTTATGGCTTTATGTAAACTTCAGTAAGATAGAGGGGGTTAATTAACCTAAATATGCTAAACCAGTTATATGAAGCATTTCGATATCGATTGCTAAACGCCTACATACAACAAAATCGAATTTATACCTAAATATAAGATTACGGAATTTTTCTAAATGCACTGTCGTTAGGCCGCCATGGCTTTATATCACCTTCATTAAGTTAAAGAAGGTTAATTAACTTAAATATGTTAAACTAATAATCGACTTTATACCTGAATATAAGATTACGGAATTCTGCCACATATACTGCCGTTAGGTCGTTATGGCTTTGTGTAAACTTCAGTAAGATAAAGAAGGTTAATTAACTTAAATATGCTAAACCAGTTATTTGAAGCATTTTGATATCGATTGCAAACTGTGTATATACAAGAAAATCGACTTTATACCTAAATATAAGATTACGGAATTCTTCCACATATACTGTCGTTATGCCGCCATGGCTTTATATCACCTTCAATACGTTAAAGAAGGTTAATTATTTTAAATATGTTAAACTAATGGTTTGAAGCATTTCGATATCGATTGCTTAATGTGTAAATACAAGAAAATCGACTTTATACCTAAATATAAAATTATAACATTACGGAATTCTTCTAAATGCACTGCCGTTATACCGTTAAGGCTTTATGTAGACTTCAGTAAGCTAAAAAATGTTTATTATCTTAACATGTTAAACTAATGATTTGAAGCATTTCGATATCGATAGCTAAATGAGTATATACAAGAAAATCGACTTTATACCTAAATATAAGATTACGAAATTCTTCTACATGCACTGCCGTTAAGCCGTCATGGCTATATGCGAACTTCAGATCGTTAAAGAAGGTTTATTAACTTAAATATGTTAAACTAATGAGTTGAACCATCTCGATGTCGATTGCCAAATGAGTATATACAACAAAATCGACTTTATTCCTAGATGTAAGATTACGGAATTCTTCCAAATGCACTGCCGTTATACCGTTATGGCTTTATGTAAACTTCAGTAAGAAAAAGAAGGATAATTAACTTAAATATGTTAAACTAATGATTTGAAGCATATCGATATCGATTGCTAAATGTGTATATACAAGAAAATCGACTTTATACCTAAATATAAGATTACGGAATTCTTCGAAATGCACTGCCGTTATGCCGATAAGGCTTTTGTAGACTTCAGTAAGATAAAGAGGGTAAGTTTACTTAAATATGTTAAACTAATGATTCGAAGCATTTCGATATGGATTGCTAAATGTGTATATAAAAGAAAATCGAATTTATATCTAAACATATGGTTACGGAATTTTTATAAATGAACTGCCGTTATGCCGCCAAGATTTTAAGCCAACTTCCGTTCGTTAAAGAAGGCTAATTAACTTAAATATGTTAAGCTAATGATTTGAAGCATTTCGATATCGATTGCTAAATGTGTATATGCAAGAAAATCGACTTTATACATTAATAAAAGATAACGGAATTCTTCTAAATGCACTGGAAGCTTTATTAACTTAAATATGTTAAACCAGTTATTTGAAGCATTTCGATATCGATTGCTTAATGCATATATACAAGAAAATCGACTTTATAACTAAATATAAGACTACGGAATTCTTCCAATTGTACTGTCGTTATGCCGCAATGGCTTTATATCAACTTCACTACGTTAAAGAAGGTTAATTAACTTAAATTTGGTAACCTAACTATTTGGAGCATTTCGATATCGCTTGCTGAATGTGTATATAAAAGAAAATCGAATTTATATCTAAACATAAGATTACGGAATACTTCCAAATGAACTGTCGTTATGCCGCCATGGCTTTATATCACCTTCATTACGTTAAAGAAGGCCAACTAACTTAAATATGTTAAACTAATGATTTGAAGCATCTCGATATCATTAGCTAAATGTGTATATACAAGAAAATCGACTTTATACCTAAATATAAGCTAACGGAATTCTTCTGCATGCACTGCCGTTATGCCGCCATGGCTTTATGTACACTTCAGTTCGTTAACGAAGGTTTATTAACTAAAATATGTTAAACTAATGAGTTGAAGCATCTGGATATCGATTGCGAAATATATATTTACAAGAAAATCGACTTTATACCTAAATATAAGATTACGGAATTCATCCAAATGCACTGCCGTTATACCGTTATGGCTTTATGTAAACTTCAGTAAGATAAATAAGGTTAATTAACTTAAATATGTAAAACTAATGATTTGAAGCATTTCGATATTGCTTGCTAAATGTGTATATACAAGAAAATCGACTTTATATCTAAATATAAGATAACGGAATTCTTCTACATGCACTGCCGTTATGCCGTCATGGCTTTATGCCAACTTCCGTTCGTTAAAGAAGGTTTATTAACTTAAATATGTTAAACTATTGATTTGAAGCATTTCGATATCGATTGCTAAATGTATATCCACAAAAAAATCGACTTTATACCTAAATATAAGATTACGGAATTCTTCGAAATGCACTGTCGTTATGCCGCCATGGCTCTATATCACTTTCATGACGTTAATGAAGTTTAACTAACTTAAATATGTTAAACTATTGATTTGAAGCATTTCGATATCGATTGCTAAATGTATATACACAAAAAAATCGACTTTATACCTAAATATAAGATAACGGAATTCTTCTAAATGCACTGCCGTTATGGCTTTATGTTAACTTCAGTTCGTTAAAGAAGGTTTATTAACTTAAATATGTTAAACCAGTTATCTGAAGCATTTCGATATCGATTGCTTAATGCGTATATACAACAAAATCGACTTTACACCTTAATATAAGATTACGGAATTCTTCTAAATGCACTGCCGTTATGCCGCCATTGCTTTATGCCAACTTCAGTTCGTTAAAGAAGGTTTATGAATTTAGATATTTTAAACTAATGACTTGAAGCATTTCGATATCGATTGCTATATGTATATATACAAGAAAATCGACTTTATACCTAAATATAAGATTACGGAATTCTTCTACATACACTGCCGTTATGCCGCCATGGCTTTATGTTAACTTCAGTGCGTTAAATAAGCTTTATTAACTTAAATATATTAAACTAATGATTTGAAGCCTTTCGATATAGATTGCTAAATGATTATATACAAGAAAGTCGATTTTATACGTAAATATAAGATTACGGAATTCATCGAAATACACTGCCTTTATGCCGTTATGGCTTTAAAATCACCTTCATTACGATAAAGAAGGTTAATTAACTTAAATGTGTTAAACTAATGAGTTGAAGCATCTCGATATCCATTGCTAATGTGTAAATACAAGAAAGTCGACTTTATACCTAAATATAAGATTACGGAATTCATCGAAATACACTCCCGTTATGCCGTTATGGCTTTATATCACCTTCATTACGTTAAAGAAGCTTTATTAACTTAAATATATTAAACTAATGATTTGAAGCATTTCGATATCGATTGCTAAATGAGTATATACAAGAAAGTTGACTTTATATCTAAATACAAGATTACGGAATTCATCGAAATACACTCCCGTTATGCCGTTATGGCTTTATATAAATTTCAGTACGCTAAAGAAGGTTAATTTACTTAAATATGCTAAACTACCGATTTGAAGCATTTCGATATCGATTTCTAAATTTGTATGTACAAGAAAATTGATTTTATACCTAAGTAAAAGATTACGGAATTCACCCAAATATACTGCCGTTATGCCGTTATGGCTTTTTGTAAACTTCGGTAAGATAAAGAAGGTTAATTAACCTAAATATGCTAAACCAGTTATTTGAAGCTTTTCGATATCGATTGCTAAATGCGTATATACAAGAAAATCGACTTTATAACTAAATATAAGATTACGTAATTCTTCTAAATGCACTGTCGTTATGCCGCCATGGCTTTATATTACCTTCATTACGTTAAAGAAGGTTAATTAACTTAAATATGTTAAACTAATGATTTGAAGCAATTCGATATCGATTGCTAAATGTGTAAATACAAGAAAATCGACTATATACCTAAATATAAGATTACGGAATTCTTCTATATGCACTGTCGTTATGCCGCCATGGCTTTATTACACCTTCATTACGCTAAAGAAGGTTTATTATTTTAAATATGTTAAACTAATGGTTTGAAGCATTTCGATATCGATTGTTAAATGTGTAAATGCAAGAAAATCGACTTTATACCTAAATATAAAATTATAACATTACGGAATTCTTCTAATTGCACTGCCGTTATGCCGCCTCGGCTTTATATCAACTTTAATACGTTAAAGAAGGTTAATTAACTTAAATATGTTAAACTAATGATTTGAAGCATTTCGATATCGCTTGCTAAATGTGTATATACAAGAAAATCGAATTTATACCTAAATATTAGATAACGGGATTTTTCTAAATGCATTGCCGTTATACCGTTAAGGCTTTATATAGACTTCAGTGAGCTAAAAAATGTTTATTAAATTAATATGTTAAACTAATGATTTGAAGCATTTCGATATCGATTGCTTAATATGTAAATACAAGAAAATCGACTTTATACCTGAATATAAGATAACGGAATTCTTCCACATGCACTGCCGTTATGCCGTTAAGGCTTTATGTGGATTTCAGTAAGATAGAGAGGGTTAATTAACTGAAATATGTTAAACTAATGATTTGAAGCATTTCGATATCGATTGCTAAATGGGTATATACAAGAAAATCGACTTTATACCTAAATATAAGACTACGGACTTCTTCAAAATGCACTGCCGTAATACCGCCGTGGCTTTATGCCAACTTCAGATCGTTAAAGAAGGTTTATTAACTTAAATATGTTAAACTAATGAGTTGAAGCATCTCGATATCTACTGCTAAATGTGTATATACAACAAAATCGACTTTATACCTAATTATAAGATTACGGAATTCTTCTAAATGCACTGCCGTTATGCCGCCATGGCTTTATATCAACTTCAATACGTTAAAGAAGGTTAATTAACTTAAATATGTTAAACTAATGATTTGAAGCATTTCGATATCGCTTGCTAAGTGTGTATATACAACAAAATCGACTTTATACCTAAATATAAGATAACGGAATTCTTCTACATGCACTGCCGTTATGCCGCCATGGCTTTATGCCAACTTCAGTTCGTTAAAGAAGCTTCATTAACTTAAATATGTTAAACTAATGAGTTGAAGAATTCGATATCGCTTGCTAAATGTGTATATACAACAAAATCGACATTATACCTAAATATAAGTTTACGGAATTCTTCCAAATGCACTGGCGTTATACCGTTATGGCTTTATGTAAACTTCAGTCAGAGAAAGACGGTTAATTAACTTAAATATGTTAAACTAATGATTTGAAGCATTTCGTTATCGCTTGCTAAATGTGTATATACAAGAAAATCGACTCTATACCTAAATATAAGATTACGGAATTCTTCTAAATGCACTGCCGTTATGCCGCCATGGCTTTATATCAACTTCAATACGTTAAAGAAGGTTAATTAACTTAAATATGATAAACTAATGATTTGAAACATTTCGATATCGCCTGCTAAATGTGTATATACAAGAAAATCGACTTTATACCTAAATATAAGATAACGGAATTCTTCCACATGCACTGCCGTTATGCCGCCATGGCTTTATGCCAACTTCAGTTCGTTAAAGAAGGTTTATTAACTTAAATATTTTAAACTAATGAGTTGAAGCATTTCGATATCGCTTGCTAAATGTGTATATACAACAAAATCGACTTTATACCTAAATATAAGATAACGGAATTCTTTTAAATGCACTGCCGTTATGCCGTTAAGGCTTTATGTAGAATTCAGTAAGATAGACAGGGTTAATTAACTTAAATATGTTAAACTAATGATTAAAAGCATTTCGATATCAATTGCTTAATATGTAAATACAAGAAAATCGACTTTATACCTAAATAGAAGATTACGGAATTCTTCCAAATGCACTGCCGTTATGCCGTTAAGGCGTTTGTAGACTTCAGTAAGATAAAGAGGGTTATTTAACTTAAATATGTTAAACTAATGATTTGAAGCACTTCGATATCGATTGCTAAATGTGTATATACAAGAAAATCGACTTAATATCTAAATATAAGGTTACGGAATTCTTCTAAATGCACTGCTGTTATGCCGCCATGGCTTTATATCACCTTCATTACGTTAAATAAGGTTAACGAACTTAAATATGTTAAACGAATGATTTGAAGCATTTCGATATCATAGCTAAATGTGTATAGAAGAAAATCGACTTTTTACCTAAATATAAGTTTACGGAATTCTTAAAAATGCACTGGTGTTATAACGTTTTGGCTTTATGTAAACTTCAGTAAGATAACGAAGGTTAATTAACTTAAATATGTTAAACTAATGATTTGCAGCATTTCAATATCGATTGCTACATGTGTTTATACAAGAAAATCAACTTAATACCTAAATATAAGCTTACGGAATTCTTCTAAATGCACTGTCGTTATGCCGCCATGGCTTTATATCACCTTCAATACGTTAAAGAAGGTTAATTAACTTAAATATGTTAAACTAATGATTTGAAGCGTTTCGATATCGATAGCTAAATGCGTATATACAAGAAAATCGACTTTATACCTAATATGGGATTACGGAATTCTTCTAAATGCACTGTCGTTATGCCGCCATGGCTTTATATCAACTTCAATACGTTAAAGAAGGTTAACTAACTTAAATATGTTAAACTAATGATTTGAAGCATTTCGATGTTGCTTGCTAAATGTGTATGTAAAAGATAATCGAATTTATACCTAAACATAAGTTTACGGAATTCTTCTAAATGCACTGTCGTTATGCCGCCATGGCTTTATATCAACATCAATACGTTAAAGAAGGTTAACTAACTTAAATATGTTAAACTAATGATTTGAAGCATTTCGATATTGCTTGCTAAATGTGTATGTAAAAGAAAATCGAATTTATACTTAAACATAAGTTTACGGAATTCTTCTAAATGCACTGTCGTTATGCCGCCATGGCTTTATATCAACTTCAATACGTTAAAGAAGGTTAAATAACTAAAATATGTTAAACGAATGATTTGAAGCATTTCGATATCGATATCTAAATGTGTACATAAAAGAAAATCGACTTTATACCTAAATATAAGATTACGGAATTCTTCTAAATGCACTGCCGTTATGGCTTTAAGCCAACTTCCGTTCGTTAAAGAAGGGTTATTAACTTAAATATGTTAAACTAATGATTTGAAGCATTTCGATATCGATAGTTAAATGCGTATATACAAGAAAATCGGCTTTATACCTAAATATAAGATTACGGAATTCTTCTAAATGCACTGCCGTTATACCGTTAAGGCTTTATGTAGACTTCAATACGTTAAAGAAGGTTAATTAACTTAAATATGTTAAACTAATGATTTGAAGCATTTCGATATCGATAGCTAAATGTGTATATACAAGAAAATCGACTTTATACCTAAATATAAGATTACGGAATTCTTCTAAATGCACTGCCGTTATGCCGCCATGGCCTTAAGCCAACTTCAGTTCGTTAAAGAAGGTTTATTAATAAAAATATGTTAAACTGAAATATGTTAAACTAATGATTTGAAGCATTTCGATATCGATTGCTAAATGGGTATATACAAGAAAATCGACTTTATACCTAAATATAAGACTACGGACTTCTTCAAAATGCACTGCCGTAATACCGCCGTGGCTTTATGCCAACTTCAGATCGTTAAAGAAGGTTTATTAACTTAAATATGTTAAACTAATGAGTTGAAGCATCTCGATATCTACTGCTAAATGTGTATATACAACAAAATCGACTTTATACCTAATTATAAGATTACGGAATTCTTCTAAATGCACTGCCGTTATGCCGCCATGGCTTTATATCAACTTCAATACGTTAAAGAAGGTTAATTAACTTAAATATGTTAAACT